>JAESVK010068506.1:0-20177 GCA_017140935.1 Hamamelis virginiana
ACCCTATTTATGAAATGACTTCCTAAGAAGCATGGAATAGTAGGCGTACCAGGGTCCTTACGTTTAAGGGGAAGGTGATGTTGCACTACCGCACTAGCCACTTCAGATAGGACTGTAGACTTAGCTAAATATGAGTGCTCCTTACGCTGTTGAGTGCACAAGTCTTTTAGGAATTTGGCATAGGACGGGATTTGCTTAATTGCATCTAAGAGTGGTAAATTGATATGCACGTGTTTGAACACCTCTAAAATCTCACTCAAAGACGCTCCTTTTGTTTTCCCTTTATTGGGCGCAACCAACGCCGAACGGAATGGAGCCTTGGGCACATAGGATGCCACAGGATCATCAGAATTGGAGGGAAAGTTATCCCTCTTAGGCTCACTAACCACTTTATTTTTCTCTTTCTCCTTTAGCTCACTAGACTCTACCACCTTGGGGACTCTAGACTCAACCCTCACCTCACTGTCAATAGATTTCTCCCCAACCCTGTTGTCAACTACCCTACCACTCCTCAAAGTGGTAATAATATTCACATCATCAAAAAATTGAGAGTCCTGTAAGGAAGAACTCTCAGCCATATTCACGCCCTTGGGGTTATTCACGGGTTGACTAGAAAGCCTACCCTCATCTCGACGACAAAGAGAAGCCGCGATTTGCCCCACTTGCTGCTCTAACTTAGCAATCGATTGAGAATGAGAATGAAGGAGTTGGCGATCCGCCTCTATGTTCTTTAACGCATTGAGAACTGTGGTTTCAAAGTCAGAACTGAAAGAATCCCATGGAAATGTGCGGAATAAAAATTTTTCTTCCATGGAATATAAACCAAGATCACATGATGATTGTATAAGCTATAAATCAATACTTAAATAATGTAAACAACTTACATTGATAGCCTTAAGAGTAGGATTAAATGATTGTAGATCAGCCCCAAGTAGATGAAGGCCTCCAAGATTGATCCACACTAGTTGCAAGCTCCAAGATATGAGAGAGAGAGAGGAGATGGCTAGGGAATTTTTCACAAAACACTTTGATCCTATCTTCCCTTGGTATGGCCGGCCCCTTCATGCATCTATCTATAGATGAGTGCTAGCTCTCTTAGATAGATGATAACCATATTTCAAATTTGAAATAAATCAAATTCAAATTATAAATGCAATGATAGATAATGTGTCATCTTATCTATAATTTGAAACCATTTCAAATTTAAATTTCAACTAACTTGAAATTCAATTAACTATTTGAAATCTTTAATTGTCTTGTCATCTCATGACAATTTCAAAATTCAAAATTCAAATTTCAAATTTCAAAATTCAAATTTCAAAATTCAAAATTTCAAATTTCAAAAAATTCAAAATTCAAATTTCAAATTTCAAAAACTTGAAATTCTAGTTAATTGATATTTGCATATTATTCTCTCTTCTTCTTTAAATGAAGCTACCAACTATATGTGTGTGCTTCTTAGGTTCACAACAACCTAGTAGTAGGAATTAGGATAATAAATTATCCTTCAAATAAAACTACTTTTATTTAAGGTTCAAATTAGAACTCTTCTAATTTCCTTTTTGAGAAATCAATTTCTCTTTGGCCTCTACTAGTCCTGAGTGACATCTAGCAATATGTCAAGACACACCCTAGGTTGTGTGAAGGTTAATCATAACACAGTGAACCCTTCAGTTACAATTAAGATACAATTCGATCATTCCATCAAACAATGCCTTAGTTAAATTACTTGGGTATTGGATAATATGTCAAACCCTAATTTAACATTTTCTTTGTGATTCTCAAAATATAAATTCAACCTTGGGATACTCAAGAAATAGTTTTCTTATTTCCAATTGCTTTGGCCAAAGACTTATATGAATTATATCTTTGAGAATAATACGAGGCATTCCCTCTCTTTACTGAGAGTGATAGATTCCTTGTTGTACACTCATATATCCCCATGACAGGTATACTAGGGCCAATGAGTACATACACAAATTTCATGGTTAGGATATGTATATTGTACTATCAAACCCTAATACCCTAACATAGGACATCTATGGTGCCTCAGGTCTAAGGATCACTTGCATCATTGTAACCCTGAGTTGTTGTTTGGCATGTAAGTAAAACTCCATTCAACAAACTCAATTATTGATCACATTCAGTGTACTTGTTCTCAAACAAGCAGCCACAGGTTTGTCCTAGTGTCATTACACAAATGACTTGAGACTAGTCATTCTCCATATTGAGCAGACATAACCTGTGCTAGTCTATTCGGATTATTAATGCCCAATAAATAATCCTATAACTAGGAATATCTAAGAAAGAAATCTTTAACAATATAAGTCTCCTAACCTCAACTCTTGAGATCTTATATTGACATTCCTTCTAAGGACTTATCATGAATATGAATATAATAACAGAAGAATACATGATAATCAAAAGCCCATTTTATTAATGAATAATAATAATACATGAATCAACTTTATGTCCTAAATTACACCAGTGAGATTGGCTATTAGGGCATATTACTAACAAACTCCCACTTGCACTAAAGCCAATCGCCCATGTATCTCATACCCATCTTCTCAAGATGTCGATCAAGACTCTGAAGAGTCAGTGCTTTAGTGAATGGGTCTGCTACGTTATCTGCAGATGCGATCTTCTGAATGCAGATGTCACCTCTAGCAATAATCTCTCTGATTATGTGATATCGCCGCTCGATGTGTTTGGACTTCTGATGAGACCTTGGTTCCTTTGCTTGCGCAATTGCTCCACTGTTGTCACAATATAAAGATATAGGTGACTCAATGGTAGGAACAACTCCAAGTTCAGAGATGAACTTCCTAATCCAAACAGCTTCCTTGGCAGCTTCAGATGCTGCAATGTACTCAGCCTCAGTAGTGGAATCCGCTGTAGTACTTTGCTTACAGCTCTTCCAACTAACTACTCCACCATTTGTGGTGAAGACATATCCAGAATTAGATTTTCTATCATCAATATCTGATTGAAAATCTGAATCAGTATAACCATCAACTGTTAGCTCTCCTCCTCCATAGACAAGAATTAAATCCTTAGTCCTTCTTAAGTACTTAAGGATATTCTTGACTGCAATCCAGTGTTCTGAACCTGGTTTAGATCGATATCTACTAGTCACACTCACAGCATGACTGATATCAGGTCGTGTACATAGCATAGCATACATAAGACTTCCAATAGCTGAAGCATATGGAATCTTACTCATGCTATCTCTTTCCTCTGGTGTCTTGGGGCTCATGCCCCTGGAAAGATGAATTCCATGTCTGAAAGGAATTGAACCTCTCTTGGAATTCTCCATGTTGAACCTTTTCAACACTTTATCTATGTACATGGATTGGGAGAGTCCGAGCAACCTTCTAGATCTATCTCTATAGACCTTTATATCTAGTATATAGGATGCTTCTCCCAAATCCTTCATGGAAAAGTTTTGTAAAAGCCAAAGCTTGATTGTTGATAACATTCCTACATCATTCCCAATGAGTAGAATATCATCAACATATAGAATAAGAAAAGAAATTGCACTCCCACTAACCTTCTTGTACACACAAGGTTCATCCATGTTTTGAAGAAATCCAAACGATTTGATTGCTTCATTAAACCGGATGTTCCAACTTCTAGAAGCTTGTTTAAGTCCATAAATGGACCTCTGTAGCTTGCACACTTTGTGGTCATCACCACTAGATATAAAGCCTTCAGGCTGCTCCATATAAATGTCTTCCTCAATGTTTCCATTAAGGAAAGCAGTCTTTACATCCATTTGCCATATTTCTTAGTCATGGTGTGCAGCTATAGATAACAAGATCCGAATGGATTTTAGCATAGCTACTGGCGAAAAGGTTTCTTCATAGTCAACACCTTGTATTTGTTTGTAACCTTTTGCCACTAGTCTTGCTTTGTAAGTCTCTACCTTTCCATCCGAGCCTATCTTCCTTTTGTAGATCCATTTGCAGCCAATAGGTACTATACTTTGTGGTGGATCTACTAAAGTCCAGACTTGGTTGGAATACATAGAATCCATTTCGAATTTCATGGCTTCTTGCCATCTTCTAGAATCGATGTCTAACATCGCCTCTTCATAGTTATTAGGATCATCTGGGTGTTCATTATCACCTAGGAACAATTCCTTATCCTCCTCATGAAGATAGCCATATCTTTGAGGTGGTGCAGATATCCTAGTGGATCTACAAACAAGTTGTGTATCTTCAGGTACTGTTTCAACAGGGACAGGGTCTGTCTCAACAGGGACAGGTGGTGAGTCAGGATATGTTTGTGGCTCGTCAGAAATTTCTGAAATCTCTTCAAGTTCTATCTTTCTACCTTTGCCTCCTTCTTGAATAAACTCTTTTTCAAGAAAAGTGGCAAACTTACTAACAAACACTTTCTGTTCATTAGGTTGGTAGAAGTAATATCCCAATGATTCTTCGGGATAACCCACAAACAAACATTTTTCTAATTATGATTCAAGTTTATCCACATTATGTTTCTTAACATATGCTGGACAACCCTAAACCTTAAGATGATTAAGGCTTGGTTTCTTCTCATGCCATATCTCATATGGGGTTTTGGTGACAGACTTGGTTGGAACCCTATTTAATAAATATGCAGCAGTTTCAAGGGCATATCCCCAAAAGGAGATAGGTAAGTCAGTATAACTCATCATGGATCGAACCATATCAAATAAAGTTCGATTCCTTCTCTCAGATATACCATTTAACTGTGGTGTTCTAGGAGGAGTTAACTGTGATAGAATGTCAGCCAGCTTGAGATGATCCAAGAACTCAGTAGTTAAGTATTCACCTCCTCGATCTGATCGAAGAGCTTTAATACTCTTGCCAGTTTGTTTTTCTACTTCATATCTGAATTCTTTGAACTTTTCAAAAGCTTCAGATTTGTACTTCATTAAGTACACATATCCTTTACGTGAATGATCATCAATAAAGGTAATGAAATAAGAAAAACCTCCTCTAGCTACTTTGCTCATTGGTCCACATACATCACTATGTATTGGTCATTTTACCCATGAGACAAGATTCACAAGTTGGATAGGGTACGAATACTAATGAACCCAATTGTCCATCCTTAACCAACTTGTTAATCCTATCTTCACTATTATGACCTAGTCTTAAATGCCACATATATGTTGGAATTTCATCATCTCCAGGTCTCTTAAGATTTCTTACATTCTTATCATTTTGCTCTATGTAATTAACATTACCATTAATATTTAAGAAGTAAAGACCGTTTAAATAAATGCCAGTAGCTACTAAATCATTATTTAGAGAAATGGAACAAATGTTTTTCCCAAAAACAATACTATAACCAGTTCTACATAATGCAGAAATAGAAATAATGTTCCTTATTATCTTAGGCATAAATAAACAATCAGCTAATTCTAAAATATCTCCGGATGGTAATGTCAAGAAGCAAGTCCCCATAGCTAATGCAGCAACTCTTGCTCCATTTCCCACTCGAAGGGTAACTTCTCCTTTACTCAGCCTTCTGCTTCTCTTTTGATCCTGCATAGAGTTACAAATGTGTGAACTTGCACCAGAATCTAAAACCCAAGTAGAGGCAGAACTAACAGATAAGTTAGTTTCAATAAATAGAGCATCAGCCATACCTTCTGAAGGTTGGTTCTTTATGGAAGCCAGGTACTCCTGCAGTTCCTCTTCCAATGCCCAGTCTTGCCACAATGGAAGCATTTTCCTTTTGAATTGGTCTTATCAGATTTGCCCTTGCCTTTCTGAACCCCTCCCTTAGCTTTTAGATTGTTCTTCTTCCCCTTCTTATTTTTATCCTTGCCCTTAGGCTTAGATTTAGAAGAAGCAGAAGCCCCATCTATAGCCATGATGGTTCCTTTGCCTTTCTTCATGGTTCCCTCAGCAGTAATAAGTAATTTGAATAAATCAGAGAGAGAGTTCACCAAGTTATTCATATGGTAGTTCATAACTACATTGCAAAAGGAGTCAGAAAGAGATTGCAATATAATATCAGTGGAGAAATCTGCATCTAAAATGATATCTAGCTTCGCAAGCTGCTTAATATGACCGATTATCTTGAGCACATGATCATTAACAGAAGTCCCTTCTTGCATCTTGGAACGAAAGAGATCTTTGGTGGCTTGATACTTTGCCAAACGACTCTGTTCACCATACAACTCTTGCAGATGAATCAGAATTGCTTTAGCACTATCCATTGTGTCATGCTGCTTCTGAAGCTCATTGGTCATTGATCCTAGCATGTAGCATCTAACCTGCATATCATCCTCCCGCCACTTTCTAAAAGTGTCTCTTTCTTCCTCTGATGCACCATCAGGAAGGAATGCTGGCATAGGTTCATCAAGCACATAGGCAATCTTATCGGAATTGAAAACTATTCTCAAATTCCTCAGCCAATCCATAAAATTAGGTCCAGTCAGTCTGTTGCTATCAAGAATTCTGGTTAAGGAATTGAGGTGAGCCATTGGTGATCTACAAATAAAAAACAGAAAATCAGTTGATTCAAATATATGACCATTATTACTGGGTCTTAAGTATAATGGTACCTCCCACTATTTCATCAAATCCCATATTCCCTCATAATAGGATTTGGGAATTTATCTAATAAATTCCTAGTGGGGATTGGAGTCCCATTGTGAATTAATGGTACCACACATAACAGTTTCTTGGTCCATTAATTTCTAATGAGTAGATGACTCTTCATCTAATGCTTCTTAAGCAAGTCCCAATCATCCTTTTGCCTTTAGTTTTAATAAATCTCACATAATAGTTTCTTGACTTATTTAAACTAATTAAGTCATACCCATCATTCCTTATAAGTATGGTTAAACTAATATAAACCTCACATAATAGTTTCTTGGTCTATATTAGTTTGCCATCTCATAATATCTCATATTTAAATAGGTTAATTAGAACCCAAATGTGTGAATAATCCCCTACATATCTGCAGCCATCATATCCAAACAAGGAGTTCTAATTAATCTACAATGATGGAAGGTTATGATAGAATATTCTTAATATTCCTTCATAACAACTTAATATTAATCTTTGAGGGGATTTAAGGTCTCATCATATTAAATTAAACATGCAACACATACATATAACATGCATCACATACATAAATATGTTATTACTATTTTTAGTCTTATAAATGTAATAGTAGAAGCTCCCACTATCTCTTTTACAAAAACATTTAACTTTTAAAGTCATGAGTAGTGAGGAGTCTCGTGTATTACATTTAATCCATAGACATAAAATAATAATTAACATAGTGAGCCTTTAACATTCATCACATAAATAGGCTCTTGAATTGATTATGGACTTTATTTAAGGCTATAGGGAGGTAATATGGTGATCGCAAAATAAATGGAAAAACCCTAAACATGCATCTATGAAGTCTTCCATAAGCTCCATAGCTCTCCATGCTCCTTTTGTGCCTCTCCATGCTCCAAGCCTCCATTCTTGATAATTACATTTAAATAAAAAGAATACATAGAGTGAAGAGAGGCATGCAAGCCCCATTTAAATTTACAATTACCAAAGAGGCATGCAAGCCCCAATTAAATTACAACCCATTTAAATAAATAAATAACAGCCCCTAAATCACATCCATATGCGGCCAATCACATCCAATTAGTTTGGTCTTAAGTCCGTAATCAACCCATTTTAACAATCACATTGATAAATAATCATATTGCAAGAATATAAGGCATAAGCAAGATATATATATGGTAATTAATATTAATCAATAAACCTTTAAATATTCATCTCATGAATATTATATTGTTTTAATCACATTAAAACAGTGGCATCATCATTTTAAATCTTATTTAAAATTCAAACAACTTTGAAAAATCAAAATAGAAAACTATTATAGTCAAGAGACTAAAATAGAAACCTAATTTGATTAAATCATCAAAATTAATTTTTAATAATCCCCTACTGTTTTAAACTCTTTAAAACATGTTTTTATCAATAATAAAAATAATAGAATCATGGGAATATCAAAATTAATATTTGACAAAATTGGAATAGGAAACAAGTTCTAAACTTTTGCCTAAAACAATTTCTGGGTTACCAAAACTTTGGGTTTTATGAACAGCCCTTAAAGAGGCTTTCATGACCATTTTAGGATTTTAATAACAACCTTATTAAGTCCCTAAAACAGTGGTAACATGGGGCTAATTAATTCAAAGCACTAAGTATTAAAAAGATTACAATATTTCAACATATTGAAAAATTCCCGCACATATGATAATAGGCTAGTTAATCCCAAAAAACTTAGTGTGAACATATATGAACGATTTTTCATGAAAGAACTATTCTAACATGATTAACAATCAATATATTAATGAATTGAAGCATGATGGCTCAAAGAAAATCATTCGAAAACGTTTTTCAATATTTATTTTGAAAACACAGTGTTGCTGGAAAATCTGGGCAGCAACTTGTATCAACTTTAAAAAATTATTTGAGCCATCAAATCATCTCCAAAATTCATGAAATTAAATATGCAAGATGCTTATACAATGTACTAAACATCTATGGTCATGGATCATCTAAAACCAGCCCCTATTGCTTCAGATTTAACAAAACCTGAAAACCCATTTTCTGCAAAACCCATGTAGCCATCACTCCCTCACCATTGGGGATTTTCGGCCTCCTCTTTTATTTTGATTATTTTGTTTCTTAAACACATGTATTATAATGCTAAATCAGTATTTAAACCATTATAATCAAACATGTAATCAACTCTTGATTAAAACAATAGAAAATAAAAATTAGAGATGAAGAAACCAAAACCATAGCAACCATCAACATAGCCAAACCTATGGTTAGGGTCTTGGGATTAAAAATCTCAGCCACTTAGGTTTAAACAATATTAAATCCACCATAGAATAGCTTATACAATACCAAATCATGATCGGCTCTGATACCACTGAAAGAATCTCATGGAAATGTGCGGAATAAAAATTTTTCTTCCATGGAATATAAACCAAGATCACATGATGATTGTATAAGCTATAAATCAATACTTAAATAATATAAACAACTTACATTGATAGCCTTAAGAGTAGGATTAAATGATTGTAGATCAGCCCCAAGTAGATGAAGGCCTCCAAGATTGATCCACACTAGTTGCAAGCTCCAAGATATGAGAGAGAGAGAGGAGATGGCTAGGGAATTTTTCACAAAACACTTTGATCCTATCTTCCCTTAGTATGGCCGGCCCCTTCATGCATCTATCTATAGATGAGTGCTAGCTCTCTTAGATAGATGATAACCATATTTCAAATTTGAAATAAATCAAATTGAAATTATAAATGCAATGATAGATAATGTGTCATCTTATCTATAATTTGAAACCATTTCAAATTTAAATTTCAACTAACTTGAAATTCAATTAACTATTTGAAATCTTTAATTATCTTGTCATCTCATGACAATTTCAAAATTCAAATTTCAAATTTCAAATTTCAAAATTTAAATTTCAAAATTCAAAATTTCAAATTTCAAAAAATTTAAAATTCAAAATTCAAAATTCAAATTTCAAAAACTTGAAATTCTAGTTAATTGATATTTGCATATTATTCTCTCTTCTTCTTTAAATGAAGCTACCAACTATATGTGTGTGACCTCTTAGGTTCACAACAACCTAGTAGTAGGAATTAGGATAATAAATTATCCTTCAAATAAAACTACTTTTATTTAAGGTTCAAATTAGAACTCTTCTAATTTCCTTTTTGAGAAAACAATTTCTCTTTGGCTTCTACTAGTCCTGAGTGACATCTAGCAATATGTCAAGACACACCCTAGGTTGTGTGAAGGTTAATCATAACACAGTGAACCCTTCAGTTACAATTAAGATACAATTCGATCATTCCATCAAACAATGCCTTAGTTAAATTACTTGGGTATTGGATAATATGTCAAACCCTAATTTAACATTTTGTATGTGATTCTCAAAATATAAATTCAACCTTGGGATACTCAAGAAACAGTTTTCTTATTCCCAACTGCTTTGGCCAAAGACTTATATGAATTATATCTTTGAGAATAATATGAGGCATTCCTTCTCTTTACTGAGAGTGATAGATTCCTTGTTGTACACTCATATGTCCCCATGACAGGTATACTAGGGCCAATGAGTACATACACAAATTCTATGGTTAGGATATGTACATTGTACTATCAAACCCTAATACCCTAACATAGGACATCTATGGTGCCTCAGGTCTAAGGATCACTTGCATCATTGTAACCCTGAGTTGTTGTTTTACATGTAAGTAAAACTCCATTCAACAAACTCAATCATTGATCACATTCAGTGTACTTGTTCTCAAACAAGCACCCACAGGTTTGTCCTAGTGTCATTACACAAATGACTTGAGACTAGTCATTCTCCATATTGAGCAGACATAACCTGTGCTAGTCTATCCGGATTATTAATGCCCAATAAATAATCCTATGACTAGGAATATCTAAGAAAGAAATCTTTAACAATATAAGTCTCATAATCTCAACTCTTGAGATCTTATATTGACATTCCTTCTAAGGACTTATCATGAATATAATAACAGAAGAATACATGATAATCAAAAGCTCATTTTATTAATGAATAATAATAATACATGAATCAACTTTATGTCCTAAATTACACCAGTGAGATTGGCTATTAGGGCATATTACTAACAATCTCCCACTTGCACTAAAGCCAATCGCCTATGTATTTCTTTGGGGTTGCTGAGGTTGGGGTGAAGAAATACTTTGGTTTTGGTACTGAGGTTGGGTGAACTGATTTCCTGACCCTTGAAAGGGTTGAGACCACCGCAAGTTAGGGTAACTCTTCCAACCCGGTTTGAAAGTATTCGAGTACGGGTCATTCCTAGGGTTAGAAAACCCTTGGGCTGCATTAACCTGCTCCTGCACAAACTCTGGGTACTTACTAGCCATGGGACAAGAAAAAGTGTTATGACTCATATCCGCACAAATCCCATAGACATCACTGACAGGGCAAGGAGGTTTCTTAGATGTTTGGCCTTGAGCGGCTAGCAATTGATCCAATTTCTTGGACAACGCTGCCACGTGCTGATTCATCACAGTAATATTCTCTACCTCATAGACACCCCCTTTCTTAGGCACATTAGAGGACTTAGACGTACCTCTATCATTTTCACTCATTGATGCCATGTGTAGAGAATCCTCACTGAGAATCTCATATAACTCCCGGGCCTCATCAGCACTCTTCCTAAGAATGGCACCCCCACTCGCAGCATTGACTAGACTCTTGTCATTGATACACAACCCCTGAAAGAAGGATTGGACAATTTGCCAATTATGTCATGATGGGGACACACCCTAAGAAGCTCCTTCATCCGCTCCCAAGCCTCATGAAAAGGTTATCCCTCTTTCTGGACAAAGTGGGTAATGGCATATCGCATTTAAGCGGTGCGACCTATGGAGTAGAACCTAGTTAGGAAGAGTTTTTGAAGCTCCTCCCATGTAGTGACAGGCTCGGGGGTCCTAAGAGTATTTATCCAAGTTTTTGCCCTATCCCGCAGAGAATATGAGAACAACAAGAGTTCAAAGCATCAGCAGTGAGACCTTGAATCCTTATCGTGGAACAGACTCCTAAAAATTCGGTCAAATGGTCATATGGATTCTCCCTATCCAACCCATAGAAATTCGGTAGCATCTGAAGAGTAGCATGCCGAATCTCATACTGAACGTTATCAATGTTGGGAATCTGAATACACGAAGGTAGAGTAAAAAAACCAGGCATAAAATGGTCTCTAAGAGGCTTAGGTGCATGTTGAGCCTGTGGTGGAGCCGCAGTTGCTTTAGCAGGGTTATTGACCATATCCCCCATCCCAGACACAGACTCTGACTCGATGTTGTTACAAAGAGAAGCCCTAAAAACTCTAAAAGTACTTTCTAGCTCAGGGTCAAAAGGTCTTAAGTCAAGAGACAAGGAACGTCGACCATGCATATGAAGCACGCCCCCCAACTAGATGATATGCAATGTAAAACAAAAATAAAAAAGAAAAAGAACGAAAAACTAAAGTAAGAAGACACTCCCCTCGATCCCGGTTGCTAGTCTTTATGCTGTCCTATCCGAATCTTTGGCACCTGGGCAAAAATGTTTTTTTTTTTTGTTTTTAGCAATTGGCCTTGTGGCCTTAGCGCGCAAAAATCCTGACTAGAAACCTGCAAAACACACAACCTTGAAAGAAGAAGTGAAGAAAAGTAGAAAAATAAAATAAAATCCTAAAAAGATAAAAGAAAATAAAAGAAAATCCTAAAACTACAACTAAAACTAAATTCACAAAAATTCCTATAACCGTGCTAAAGTCCCCGGCAACGGCGCCAAAATTTGATCGGTCCAAACGAGAGAGGTTATTCCTTGCTTGCAATCAAGATTTAAATTTATAAAGTGAACTCGTGCTAGTAACCTCAATTCATTGAAAATATGGTTTTCGCACGGGTGTCGATCCACAGGGACTAAAGGCTAAGTTATGAGAAACTAAAGTGAGTTCGATTTTAGTTAAGCGAGCAATCTTTGATTTTGAAGAGTTGGTTGTTTGTTTAAACTAAAGAATGTAAAACAAATTAATAAAAAGCCTTAGGTTATCAAATCCACTTAACTCACATCAATCGCATTCATAAGTTGATTAGGGTTTATGCATATCCATGGTAGTGGTGATTTAGACTACAAGAATAAACCATCCAAAATAACCATGTATATATGAATTAAGCATGGATCATCCCTTTAAGGCATGGACTGTCAAACGAGAATGCACAATCCATCCAAGTAGGGCATGAACCATCTAGCTTCACATATACATGTTCGATAAGAACCATTGCACAACAAATATAATTGAAATCACAAAAAACAACTATATTGATAGATGAAAACATTCAAAACTATATTGCTTAAGGGCAATATCCTTAATATTGTACAATCACCATAAATATACCTAAAACCCAAAACCAAACCTATGAACACGTTAGAATGGAGAGAAGCTTCATCTTTAACCCAAGAAGGAAGCTTAGCTGCTCATAGCTGGGGTAGAATCGTCGGAGTTCTTCATCCCTTCCATACACAAACCAAGAATCCCAAGGAGAAGAGAGAAAATAGAGAGAGTAGAGAGAGGGAGGCTAGTGCCAAGTCTAGCTGACCTAAACAACTCAGAAAAGAACCCTTAAATGCTATACAGCAATCCTACCAAAATAGAACTCTCAAAATTGAACTTAAAAGCTGCTAAAAATCGCGGGCACAACTCCTGAGGAATGGCCTATCGATAGGCAAGAGATGCCCTATCGATAGGGGTCAAAAATAGAATTGCAGGATCACTGTCTATCGATAGGTGGGTGTCCTGCGTATCGATAGGCACCCCCTATCAATAGGCCATCGATAGGCTGGCTATCGATAACCCCCATTTTGCTCCGTTTGCTCTTTTTCAGCTTCCAGAAGTTGCCTAAGTGCTTCCTTACATCCTTTTGAGTGTTTTCCCTTCCCATTGACTCCACTTGTAGCTTCGTCCAAGAGTGTTTGCAGAAAACCAACTTCGAGTATGCTCAAATTGCCACTTTTATGAAGAATTCCTACAAAACAAGGTAAAAACATTAAGTTCATGGTTTATGTCTATCAAATAACAAAGTTCAAGTAAAATCCATCAATAATTAGTCAAAAAGATTCATTAAATGCATTGATTGCAGAGCAATCAGAAATACAAGAGATAGAGTTAGAGAGATTCAAACACAAGGTTTTTAACGTGGTTCAGTCTCGTCCTACGTCCACGCCTCAAGAGCACCGTCTTGAGGATTCCATAATCCAATATGGATCACTCCTTCATGGTGGAGAAACCTTTACACTTTGTCTTCTTTCAAAGGTGGAAGACAACACACCCACAATCTACTTTCTAGGTGGTAGATTCTCACCTACAAGGGTTACACTAAACCCTTAACTCTCACAAGATTATAAGATGAATATAGAGTGTACAAGAATAGCTCATTCAAGAGTAGATGATGCACAAACAATGAAGCTCTCACTAATATCTCTAAAAGATTAAGAACTAATATTGGCTTCAAGAGAGAATGATGAATCAATGTGATTAAATCACCCAAAATGTTGTAAACTAATTTTGAGTATGTTGGTGTATTATCATTAGTTGATTTAAGACTCATACAATGAGTATATATAAGCTTATCAAAAGATATGGTCGTTGGGGATAAAAATAGAGCTGTTATAAGCAGCAGAGCATTAGTTAGTCGACTAGGACAAAGGGATTAGTCGACTAGAGAGTTTA
This sequence comes from Hamamelis virginiana, assembly GCA_017140935.1. Lineage (NCBI taxonomy): Eukaryota > Viridiplantae > Streptophyta > Magnoliopsida > Saxifragales > Hamamelidaceae > Hamamelis > Hamamelis virginiana. The sequence continues at coordinate 14,330 of JAESVK010068506.1, forward strand.
AAATCCTTTAGAAAAAGCTTCCCGGGCACGGTTAGTCGATTAGGACTAAGATATTAGTCAACCAGCTCAATGAAAACATTTTTAAAACCTTTATGGGTTTGATTAGTTGACTGGGACACAATGGTTAGTCTACTAGCAACTTAAAAATCACTTTGAAAAGTTTTCTGGGATCGATTAGTCGACTAGAAAAAAGGGGTTAGTCGACGAGAAAGCTGCTTCACAATAACATGGCTATTGACCTGCTCTTAGTCGACTAGCAAAGGGGTATTAGTCGACTAGGACAAGGTGTTTAGTCGACTAACTTAAGATTTCTCAATACATTGCTTCTAACATTCACTTAGTCGACTAGGACTAAAGTGTTAGTCGACTAGAAAAGCTGCAATGTCAATATTTCGAAATTCTTAAGTCCAAATCAACTTATAACACTTGAACAAGTTAACTAAATATTCCAAAACATTTTTGAGCAAGTTTAAAATATTTTCCAAAGATGTTTAGACCAAAACAATAAGTATAAAACATTTTGTCTTTGAATCCAAATTGCCCGCTATGAGTTTGAATCCATTTTTTGACCAAAATGTGATTTTCCAAAGTTAAAACCTATGGTCTTTAAGTCATAGTCAATTGAGCCAAGAGAGTTCATCCTAATACAGATATTTACATATAAATCCTAAACACTCACACAAGAAAGAACTTAAAGTCTTCACAAAGGTTATTCAAGTCTTGTGCTTGGCTTGAGCTTGGCTTCAATTGGATTGCATCAATGCAATGGCTCTCTTCATGGTCCTTAGTGAATATACATCATATTCATATTCACATAAGGTTCAATGTAGTACATGAACTTCATGATGGCTTGAGCCTTCTTTATTGACAACTTGAAACTGTTCTCATAAACACATATACCAAAATGGATATACAAGAACTATAGGATAATGTCAATCAATCAACAAGGTTAGCCAAACAAACATTCAATAACTATGACAATGTTAATCAAGTAACAAATATGACATTGTCAAATAGTAAACATTCATTAAAAAAGGTATGGCAATAAACATGAATGAACAACAAAATATTTATATGCAATATATCAATATATTCATATGTAATACAATAATATTATCATGTGCAATACAACAATGTATTCATATACACATGAGAGATCAAAACACAATGTTTGTTATCATCAAAATCATTTAACAAATATGGGTGGAAGTCATAAGGCTAACAAACTGTATCCTCTTACCTGACATTAATTGACATTGCATGCATTTACATCTCAGCATTTGTTGTAATTTTCCATTTTAACTCGATTGTACGTTATTTATTAAAATTCTGTCTTAAATTTCCAATTAATAGAAGAATTTTATCCATTGGAATTATTCTCATCATTTAGAACCTTAATGCCTTCCACTTGAACTGAATGTTCCCTTTTATATTAAGGTCATTCTAAACTTATATGCTAATTTGCTATCCATTAATCACCTTTTTTTATTTTTAGGAAAATCGAATCGAATCGAATCGATAAGGTTCGAACTCGATGTTTGGGTTCAAATAGAATCAAAGAGATGGGTTCGAATTGCCTCAATCAAGAGGACTTTTAAAAAGACAGACCAAGTAATAATATATCCTAACAATAATAAGCAAACCTCAAGCATAAAAATATAATAGAATAAAGTAAGAGAAGAAAAAGAATATAGAGTGAAGCAAACAATAAAAAAGAATTTTATTAATTACTAACCACTTAAGGGAGCCACACAGAGTTAAACTACCCTCGAGCCCTTGGAAAAAAAATCAACTTCAACTACTTGTTGGATCATCTCCATCTTCAAGCTGGATCATCTCTAACTACTATCTATCCCAATCTGGATAAAACTCCTTCTTTGGCTTGACAATTGGTTTTCAAAAGTAAAGAGTTTAAATACCAACAAAATTCCTTAGAACATGTATTTCTTGATTGGCTTCAAACTCTTTGAATACTAATCTTCTATTAGTCAATTTATCATTGGTTATCATTAAATAATTAATAATTTAAACAGAGCCATTTGTCAACAATCCAAATCCATTGGCTAAGTATAAATTTCAGGTTAACACTATCACTATATATAGATATATATATGATAAGACCAATCTCATTGTCTCGCCGCAAGCACTCACCTCCTTCAATCAACATAGCTGGCAAGCATGAATTCCAAAGTCATATTTTGGATGACAAGTGAATTTCACCCATTTAATTTGTAGTAAGAAAACCTCTCCAATACACTAAAAGTTCCATCATCCATATTTGAGCTAGAAAGACCTCATCACAGATATTTTTCAAAGTAAATAAGATGATGGTCTACTCAATTTTACCATTGAAAATGTAAAATTTCTTAGTTTCATGCAACCTACTTGTTCTTCACTTTTGATTTTCAAAAATATCAAAAATAATTTTGAAACATCATAAACGATTTATAAATGAAGTGAAGAACACAATGTATGAATAAATAAAAGGCAAAGGCCATTAGGGTTTTCAAAACCCTAGTGGCCATGAGCCATAGTGAGTGAGAGAGAGTGAGCTAGGGTTAGGGTTTCACAAACCTTACCTAGTCCAACAAGTTAGGGTTTTCATAAACCCTAACTAGGGTTGCTTCTTTCTTTTCCAATTGAAATAATTCAAAATAGAAAGAATCAAATCAAAATAAGAAACTTTTCAAAACTTTCAACAATTCAAAATAGAAAACTAAGTTTTTCAAGATTTGAGCTTTAGGGTTTCTAAAACCAAATCAAGAAACATACCTATTATGACAAAGGGTTTCTTAAACCAAAAATCAGCCACCATGTTTAATCTATTAGGGTTACAAAGAACCCTAGTATCCATTGTTAATCACATGAACAAAACTCCATTAAGATGCAAATTTAAACAACTTTAAATCAAACAATAACAAGCATCAAGAATCAATTTTAAATGCTTTAAAAATAATCAAGTATGCATATAATACTATTTAGGGTTTTAAACCCTAGTAGCCAAATCCAATAGGGTGTAAAAAACCTATGGCCGAATTCCCTAATGGGTTTCCAAAACCCTAAATGCCAACATAAGCTAGGGTTTCTAAAATCCAAGCATAGTGTCCTAGTTTCCAAAATAAGAACATCATCCATTCATTCTAGGGTTTCTAAAACACCAAGAATCAAACATGGGCATTAATTATAGGGTTTCAAAAACCCAAATCAAAATTAACCAAATCAAAGAACCAACTAGGGTTTGAAAAACCCTAGTGGCCGAATATGATAGAGAGAGGAGAAAGAGTGGCCGAAATTCACTTAGGGTTTTTATCAAAACTCTAAAATCCAAACACCAAGGGGACAAACCCCACATGGCCGAAACTCATAGGGGCTTTCCCACCATGGCCAAAACTCATCTAAGGTTTATTACAAACCCTAGTTGCTATTTACACCAAAAAATAAAACAATGATTAAAGAGAAAATCCTCCATGTCCGAATTCACTATTGTTTCTAAAACCCTAGTTAATTTGATTTTAATTAATTACATCCATCCAAACCATCATTTATTCATGATCATGCTTGAGTTGGCTCTAATAACACTGAAAGGATTTGATCGAATGTACTCGCAGCTGTGGACACCCCATTTTTACCAATTATTTCTACTATGTGTTCATACAAATGATCAACTAGAATAGCTGATCATTGGGTGAGGAATTGGCCTTGTAAAGACCAAATTGCCCAAATTGCCCTTTTCTGAGGGAAATGACAGTTCATTATTTCATGTGTACATTTGGATTCGAATCAACCCATTTGTATTGCATTTGACTTTTGAGGTGTTTTAGAACATCCCTGTAAATTTTCATAGCATTCTGATGAGAGCTCGATAGGTAATTAGGGTTTTTGCGACTTGAAGGGCATTTTCGTCCTTTTTCTTGTATAATTTCCGAATGACCTCCGAATTCGAAACGGATTGTTTCATGAGGTTTATATGGATGTGGAGAGTGTATTTGATGTGTCAATTGAGCCTTTGAATGATTGGGATGGATTCGCCTAAAATCGATCTCACGGGTAAGAATGAGCTGAATTAGGGTTTTGTTCGAATCGATCGTGAATTGGTCATTTTCACCCAAATAAAAGATTTTCAAAACATGTTTTCAAGTACTAATTTCATATTAAAACCATGTTTTTAGAAGTGGTGCAAGCCTAATTGATCAATTTTACAAAACAAAGAATGGTCATATGACCAATTTTGGCACAACCGGATCAATTGGCTAGCTTTTTGCTAAAACCCTTGACCATGTTCAATTGATTTTAACCCAAAAAAATTCTAAAAATGTGGAGGATCAAAACACGGTCGTTTTGAGCCCTGAACCATCGGATTTGGATCAAATTTGACCAAAATATGGCCAAAATTCGAAAACCCTAGAATTTGGGGAACAAATTTGGGAAGTCACTACGGTGACCGTCCTAGCTAGGACGGCCAACCATCCAGCCCAGGACGGCCAGCCGTCCAGGCTAGGATGGTCACCAGCATTGTCGAGCCAATTTTGCCATTTTGGAATTTTTCACCTATTTTGGCCAATTTGACTTGATTTTTTGGGAAAAATTCGAACTTGGTTCAGGTTGCAAACCCTAGGAGGATTTGTTCTAAGCCCTAGGATCCTTTTTTAAAAGATTAAATCCTAACCATTCAAGGTTTTAAACCCTAACTCTATATATGCTTCATTATAGAGTTAGAGGAGGGAGGTTCAAAAGAAGAGGAGAATTTTAGGGTTTTTGGGAGAGGAGGCTACAGATTTTTTTTTGGCTCTTCATTCTTACACCATTGAAGGGGTAAGAACTCAAGGCTAGGAGCTTGGAGGAGGCTAGCCAAGAAGGAGATCGAAGGGTAAATCCTTAACCTTGGTGTTTATTTTTCATGATTTCTTACATAACTCTATGATGATATAATGTAAGTCTTCTTGATTTCATATGAGATGGATTCTCTTTTCTTTTTTCTTTTAGCAATGAGTATGTTTAACATGATAGGGTTAGTTTTATTCGTTATTTCATGTCATATGTATGATTAGGGTTAGCTTTGGTGTTATTTTATGTAAGCATGTATGATTAGGGTTAGTTTCATTATGAGTACATGTTAGTAAGCATATTAGGGTGTCTTTTATTGTGATTAAATGCATGTTAGGATTAGTTTTTGTTATGATTTTATGTGTAGATGCATGATTAAAATTAGTTTTATTGTTGTTTATGTGTAGATGCATGATTAGAACTAGCTTTGTTATTATTTTATGTTAGAATACATGTTTAGGGTTGTTTAGTTTAGTTATTATTTTATGTTAGAATGCATGTTTAGGGTTGTTTAACTTAGTTACTATTTTATGTGAATATGCATATTAGGGTTGATGTGTATGATTAGGTTAAGCATTGTTGTGATTTATGTTAGTATGCATGTTTAGGATTAGTTAGTTTTGTCGTGATTTTATGTATGCATGCATGAGTAGGGTTAGATTTGTTATTATTTTATGTGTAAGCATGTTTAGAGTAAATGTTGATATATTCATGTTGTTATTTGAATCTCATGATAATTGATTGGTGATTTTAATGGCAATATGAGTATGTTAATATGTTATTTTAATATGTGATGAGTCTTGAGTCTTTTTGTTTATGTTTTATATGATTATTTAAACACTTGCCATAGATTTGATCATTTGAATATAAAAAATGTGGACGAGGGAGCGTGCAAAGGTAAGATCCTTCCCTTGTGATATCAATTTGATGGTTTGGATGTATAAAATGTGTACGAGGGAGCGTGCAAAGGTGAGATCCTTCCCTTGTGTTTAAATCAATCGTTTAAGCATATTTTGGTGTAATT
>JAESVK010068507.1:3800-16892 GCA_017140935.1 Hamamelis virginiana
CCGCATATACATGCCAACAAAATAAAATAAAATTGCCACATTTAACAATAAAATTTATCATGTCATATTCAAATTTTCAACAAAAACTGCATTCTTAAAGTTATTCAACATGTCACAATATTGCAGTCATTTTTTTTTTATTTAAAATCAACCGTTGGGTCATCCTGATTTTTGGTAGGCATAGCATTCATAAGATGAGTATTTTATCCAACGGTCGATTTTTTAAAATATATTCTGCAACTAATCCTACAGAAGCGCAGAATGTCAAAATATATAAAAGTGAAGGTTTTTTGACATGTTAAATTTTGTTATTAAATGTGGCAATTTTATTTTATTTTGTTGGCGTGTATATAAGTTATTATAAAAATAAAAATAAAAAAACGGATCGACCCATGGGTTGGTGGGTCGGATCGACCTATGAAGAGATATCTTGAACGAGATTTGCATATATATATATATATAACATGTTAAATTTTGTTGTTAAATGTGGCAATTTTATTGGCATGTATATGCATTATTTAAAAAAAAAAAAAAAAAAATGGGTCGACCCATGATATATGAGTTGGTGGGTCGAGTTGGATCGGGTTGATCCATGAAAAGAGGGATCTCGAACGAGATTTGTATATATATGACAAGTGAAATTTTATTGTTAAATTCGGTAATTTTATTTTAAGTTTTTTTTTTTTTTTTTTTTTGTTGGGGTGTATATGCATTTTAAAATTAAAAAAAAAAAAAAGGGTCTACCCATGATATATGGGTTGGTGGGTCGGTCGACCCATAATATATGGGCATGGGTCAAGACATGGTACTAATTAAATGGGTATATGCTACAAACCTAACAACATTATATAAATAGATTTAATTAGTTAGGAACCCAATGGGTGTCCATGGGTTATCCATATCCAACCCAATTATAAATGGGTTTAATTGGGTGGCCCAATTATGACCCGTTTATTAAATTGTACCAACCCAAACCCAATGTTGGACGGGTTTGGGCAAGTTGATGGGTCTGGGCAAATTTTGCCAGCCCTACTATGAGTATGCGTGTCTTTTTTCCCTTATAGTTCAACAATGAGTTCACAAAGCACTGTTGGACAAGTCAAAGAAGCTCTTTTGATGTAGGAATGCATAATTCCGTATTCACTAATTAACATCAATTTCCTGCAACAAGATGGATGAGGACATATCTTGAAGACTACAGCTGTTGGCCTACTTAGTGACTTAGGCTGCAATGGCTCAGCCTTGACAGAGGATTTTATCAATGAGATGTGCCGATTTTGTGCCGCAGAGCTCCACCCTGTTGCCGCCTTCTTTGGGGGAATTGCATCACAGGAAGTAATCAAGGTTTCATATTCTCTCTTTGTTTAACCTAAGCTCATATCTTACAGATGCTATTTTCTCTTTTCACTTCTTCAAAAAGTGACATTTGACCACAAAAATTTTATACTTGATTTGCTTCCAAACTCACTTTTGATCCCATTTGTTGTTTTTGATACAGCTTATCACAAAACAATTCGTTCCTATGTGCGGAATCTTCATCTTCAACGGGATTGATCATAAGTCCCAGTTGTTGTCACTATAGTGGGTTTTAAAGCTAGCACTGCTTCAAAAGTGACAGGTAAGTTTGCATCTTCCCTTATGCATAAATTCCTCAGAATCATTGACTCCTCCGAGGCTCATAAATTTTCACCTGTTGTTTGGATTGGCAGATGATGACTTTTTCACGAGATGGGAGGGGAAAACCTTTTAGAGGTCCAGCTTTGCTGAATCATATTTATGACCGATTTCAAAGGGTGCATTCCTCATGGGAGAGGCATGCCCAGGTTGTCTGATGGAGCTTCTGTGATATTAAAGTTCTCGTAACTATCCCATTGATTTTTTTTCCTCTAAACACGAGAAAAAGAACAGAAGAGAACTGAGTCATGCTATTTTCATGTTGTTTTGATCCAAATGAAACTTTTTCCCAAGCCTCTAAAATTATCGGAAATTTTATAAGAAATTGTATAGAAAGTTATCTCTATAGAACCTAAGCCAACCAACAAATTTTGATGTGAAGTAAGAACGATTTAGAGAAATGCCAATGCTTGAAATTCCCGATGATTGGAACCAGGCCAGGATTAGATATTTCGGGGAGTCTCCGAACCGTTTGCATCTTATCTTGCTCAAAGGCCCATATGCTGCAAGATTTAATGCGTATGAGATGCAGAAAGACTACTCGCGGTGGTTTGTGAAGCACCAAGTCGTTCTTGATTCAGAAATTACAACTGCATTTCCTGAGATGAGACGTAGCATCTTGGACCAGGAAATTTGCTTTACTACACTTTATCAATACTTTGTCTTGTCCGTGGAGAAAATGATGAGGATTCTTATTTGGTGCTGCGCTTTCCTGATAAGGCCATATATTACCGTTCGAAGGACGAGAATTGCAAGAAGCTTTGTGATCTTAAGTTCCTTTTTATAGAATTGAAGTGTGCTTATCAATACATTGAGTCTCTGGTCCGTATTACATAGATCTACATCATGTAATGCATAAATCTTCAATATTGTGAAGTTTCTCTATTACACTGCAATAGGATTTGATGAAACATTCTTTGGACCCTTACCCATTTAGCTGTGTTAAAATTGTGCAATGAAGTGGATGAGCCAATTAAAAGGGAAATATTTAACTCATGATTATTTATGGATTTTTATCAATTTAACGGATTATTCAAATTCTGTTTATGGAGGGATTTTACTTGGTAGGTCCTCATTACCTTGCTGTTTAAAGAGGAGAAGTGTTCTAGTCAGGGGTACCTGACTTTAACTAAAATCAGCTAAGAACACAAGCCCTTAGATTCCCATTCATTTAATGGATGATTAATTAAGATTCCAATCCAAGGGTTTGTGTTCTTAGCTGATTTTAGTTAAAATCAGGTACCCCTGATTAGAACATTTTTCATCTAAAGATGATTAGAACATTTTTCATCTAAAGAGGATGCAGAGGAGGAGGGGTGTACATTGGCCGGTTTGGTCGGTATATACCCTCATTATGTGAATCAAACCAATCACTTCGGTTTGAGGAAAATGAAAACCATTAGGGACCGTGGCGCTGATGATAACCAACCAAAATAGGGTATGTTTTTCGGCTTGGTTTGGTCGGTCTATCATCGGTTTTGATAGATGCTAATTTGAAAAAAAAATAAAATAAAATTGTGTCACCCAAAAAAAGAGTGCACACCATCAAGTAAATGGCCAGAGATCGGAACAATTTGCTTCAAAGATTTGCAGGTAAGCCTCTATAGCATGGTTATAAATGTCTTGAAAAAAGTTCAAAGACTCAGACAATCATTCGATACCAAATCATTCCATAAACTATTGAAAGTTTATAACCAAATTGCACACAGTTCCTAGTATTCTACAAATTTCAAAGAAAAAAAAAGTAACTTCTAAAATTGCATTTGCTCTTGGTATAGATACATTATACTCAACATGCCCCATCCATCCTACAAAAATGTTGTGCTACATTTACTCATACATATATTTGACCATTTTGCAGATCCGTTATGCTGAACATCTCCCGTCTGTCCTGAAAAACATTAACTGCATATTTGACCATCTAGAGATAAAATGTTCACCACCCATTCCAGTACCATTCTTTTTGTGGTCAAAATTGTTTCAGAGATAAAATCACAAACATATTAGACACAATATCAAACAAATTGCAATCTCATCACATTGTCCTATATGGGCTGTTTGGGAAGACCCATTTCAGAATCCTTTAGAGAGAAACAGAGAGCACATAAAACAATGAAAAATTACTTCCAGACCAAACTGTAACACAGTCAAAATCACTTCCTAAACTTCTATATACTGCACACCGGTGTGCAGTTCCCAAACTAGGGTCAAGAACCCTAGGTTTTGGTTGATTTTTCTAGGAAAAACAAAAAACCCAAAGAAAAAAACCCAAAGCCAACCCCAAAAGGCCTCAATCACAGAAAAATACACATCAAATGCAACCAATACAAGCATCGGCATTGATAATCAAAATCATAAACAAAATTTCAATATATAAAGATGCAATATCTTACCTGCACAGCCGAGTTATTCGATGTTGATGCTTCTATAAGGGCTTGAATGGCTGGTTATGACAGTGGATGAGGAGGGGGAGTGTGAAAGAGCTTCAACCAAACCGCGTCGTGGTGCAGGCTGACAGAGATTAGAAAACCCTAGGTTTTTAGAATGATTCAACGTCGGAGAGGGAGAGAAAGAGAGGGGAAGAGGAGGTTCGTGGCTGGAGTCAGCATATCTCGTTGCTGGAGTGAGATTCATTGCAGAGGGAGAGACAGGGGAGCGAGAGAAAGGGGAGGGAAAATGACGGTGGAGATGCAATGCAACGAAGGCCGGAATTGGGTTAGCACGACGTTAATGGTGATCGGTGGTGGAGACCTTCGATACCCTGTTCAGGTAGTACACTGAGATTGAGAGAAAGTGAGAGAGAGCGACAGGGAAGAGGGAAGAGGGAAGAGGGAAGAGGGATGCGTAGGTGGGTTTTGGGGGGAAAAGATTGCGAGGGCTGTTTGGTTGCAAAAAAATGTAATTTTTTGGTTAAAAAATTATATTTTGTTCTGATATACCGTATAAATTAATAAAAATACTCATATTTATTGTTGTGATGGTTCTTTCCGTCGCAATGATAATATAAATTAAAAAAAAAATTCAATTTTCACAATGTTGCGACGGTGGAAGAGAAATCGATAAAGGGGAACTGTTCACTTCGTTGCAACGGCTCTTTCCGTTGCAAAAATGTAACTATTGCAACGGCCCTCAATTCCGTTGCAAAATTTGGTTGCAATAGGCTCTTTTTCTTGTAGTGGTGTATGAGATGGAGAAAGACTACTCGAGGTGGGTTTTGAAGTACCAAGTAGATCTTGATGCCAAATGCATTTATTGAGATTAAACCCAGCATTTTTGAACCAGAAAATTTGGTTTGCTACAGTTTTTCTATATTGTCTTGCCCGAGAAGAAAATGATGAGGACTCATTTTTGGTGATGCGCATACCTGGTAAGGCCATATGTTACAGTTTTGAGGAGAAGACTTTCAAGAAGCTTTGTGATCTTCCTTTCGCATGTTTAGGATGGCAGTGTGTTTATCATTACATTGAGACTCTTGCCGGTGTTCAATATTTTTTTTTTTGGGAATTTGGCTAAAGGTCCTCATTTAGAAGATTTTCATGCCAAAAGTCCTCTCAAAGGATTTTTCTTCCCAAAAGTCCTTTGGGCATGAATTAGACCAAAATACCCCTCCTTCCTAACAACTTTCAACACCACCTACACCCCTAACCTCTGGGTTCACTACGTCACACCCCGTAGTTCCCTATGCCAGAAATGCAGGTCACTACGCCTGAAAATGCAAGTGGCTACACCGGAAATGTAGGTCACTACACCAACGCAGGTCGTTATGCCGAAAAATGCAGGTCACTAGCTGGAAATGCAGGTCACTACACTGGAACCCCAAGTTCCAACGCCAGAAATGCAGTTCACTACATCGAAAAAAATTAAAAAAAAATACCAAAAAAAAATCTCTTTCTTTTTCCTCCATTTTCTCATCAACCAAACAAAAAATTAATTTTCCAAAATGAAAAATAATCTGAAAATCTACAAAATCTTCACAAAATGGAGTTATTCGGCTTGCTTAATCTGAATATTTCATTTTTTTTAATAGAAAAGACAACACAAAACACAGGACAAAATTTTTTCTTTCGTTTTGTGAGGAACCAAACAGAGAATAAATTCTCAAAATAGATCAAATTTCCCTTTTAACAATCACATCCAATTATCTCTTTTTTGAGGTTGTGATGTTACTGGAGCATGCAATATGTGTGTGTAGAGAGAGAGAGAGGTTGTGATGATTGAAAACAGGATAAGGAAGTACGGAAGGCACTCGCCTAACTAAGGGGAGGTTTTTTTTTTTTAAATGGCCTTTTAAAAAAAAATATATGGGAGAGTGCCCTCTCCAAAAAATATTTGGGAGAATGGCCCTCTGACCGGTCAAAGGCAATAAACCGCTGTTTTAAACGGCGGTTGTTGGATTAATTAATCAACAGCTGTTTCTAAAAGTAAAATTCTCCTTCCACAGGCTGTGGGTTTGTGTTGGGCTTTATGTAGAATGTCTAAAGTTAAAAAACCCCAAAGCAGACCCAAGCTTTGGGGATCGAGCTTAAATCAATTTCTTAAATCACTCATTCAAAGTTTTCAAATCGCAACAGCCATGTTTTTAATGTCAGGAATGCCTTCAACAGCAACATTTGGGGATCGAGCTTAGCTTTCTTTCTTTCTTTCGAGCTTAGCTTCAACAAGAAATTCAAAGATGAAGTGTTTGATTCTTACTTGCCTTTTATTCTCACTCGTTCCAAGGAAATTAAAGACGAAGAGAAGGTCGTGAAGCTTTACAGTCGTGATGGTGGGTACTGTGACGATGGCGGCGGCGGCGGCGTTTGGGGATTGATCAATCTCAAGCATTCGGCGACGTTCGATACGCTGGCGATGGATCCAGAGCAGAAGAAGACGATCATTGAGGATTTGGAGAGGTTTGTTAACAGGAAGGAGTTTTATAAGAAAGTTGGAAAGGCTTGGAAACATGGGTACTTGTTGTATGGACTCCTAGGACCGGTAAATCTAGCTTGATCGCTGCCATGGCTAATTACCTTAAATTTGATGTTTATGATTTGGAGCTTTCGAGCATCTATTCGAATTCTGATTTGAGGAGGATATTGGTATCAACATCGAATCGATCAATACTTGTGATTGAGGATATAGATTGCAATCCGGAGGCGCATGATCGACAAAATGGGGAAGAGATTGAGCCTCTAACTCCAAGGTTAGTGCTTTCTTCATTAGAGATTCCATTAATTAGCTGCTATTTTGCTACTTCAAAATCCAATTTTGATTGCAATTATATATTTATAGGGAAATGACCCTTATCATCTAAGTTGTATGATAGGTCCTCAATGACTGTAATTGGTTTGACAATTCATCATTTCCCGACTGCAATTGGGCAGCTTGGGTCTGGGTTCTGCATGAAAGTGAAAGCAAAATGCAATGATTGGACAAAGAGAGATCAATGGGTCTGAGAAAGAAATAACAATTTGGGGTGGAGAGGGATTTATGAAGAGAAATCTCCATGTCAGAGTTCGGGTTGAACAGAAAACACCCTTTAGAGGGGAGGATTTGGGGTTTGAAGTGGAGGGTCTTTTGCATTGTTTTTTCTCTCTCTGTGCTGTGTGTTTTTGCTGAAGAAGATGAAGCACGAAAAGTTACCTGTAGACATTCTACATGAAGCCCAACACAAACGAAGGAGAATTTTACTTTTATAACCGCTGTTTTAAACAACTGTTTATTGTCTTTGACCGGTCAGACGGCCATTCGCCCAAATATTTTTTGGAGAGGGCCACTCTCCCATATATATTTTTTTAAAAGGCCATTTCAAAAAAAAAAAAATCAACTAAGGGAGCAAAAAGCACTCCCTTCGTTGGCTTTCAGTAAGTGAAGGAGGGAGTTCTGAACTGATGTGTAGCATCAGGAGGGGAGGAGAGAAGGTCTTGGTATTGATCCCAAGGTAAGGGCCTGGTTTGTTGTTCTTCACGCTACTGCTTCTTCTTCAACACCCTAACCCCCATCTACCTTTCATGGCTTCGAATCCATGAAACCCCATACAGCCATACCCCATTATCTAAAGCTTGAATTTGCGAGCCCTAATCCTCCATTACCGAGTTGCATTTCCTCAATCTTAACCCTATCCATGATGCTAACAGCTCTCAAATCTCAATTCCACACCTCTCCATGGATCAAAGAACCAAGTCTGCCATTAACGACGAGGATGAACAATCTCAATTCTATTAACCATGAGTTCCTCCGAGCTTGTCGGTGATTAAACTCGCTGGTGATGCTTCAACGTCGAAGCAGAATGAGAGGAGAGATTGGATACACCTATTTGCAGGGAGAGAGTGGGGGCAATTTTGTCACTCAAAAAAATGAATTTGATAAAAATAGGACTTTAGACAATAAATTTTTTCAAAATAGGACTTTTGGAAGAAAATATCTTGGAAGAGGACTTTAAGCAATAAAGAGTTCTAAAATAGGACTTTTAGCCAATTATCCCTTTTTTTTCTTTTTTAGAAATTGTCCATGGTACATTTTTCATCATTTTTTGATGTTGTATTTTCAGTTGTTCAAATTTCCATCATGTTTGTTGTAATGATGTTTAATTATATGCACCATAAATTATTTCTATCAATAATGTTTGTTTTTTAAGTATTTCTTTCCTTCCCCCATCCTCCCTTTTGGGCAATAAACAGAACTTCATTGATAAAGGTGACGCCCCTAATGGCATGTATCTTCATTCTTAGGATAAATTTTTTTTGAGTTCGAATACATGGAAGGACATTGATATCCATGTTAATATGAAAGAGATTTTGGGATAGGGATAGTTTTCTACTGTTTGGATTGAAAAAGGAGAGAGATATATAAAAGGAAACACTAGCCCATGAGCTTCCTGAACTTTGGTTCTATCATCCTACACATTTTACAGGAAGGGGGGAAAAAGAAAAAAAACCTATATATATATATATATACCCATGACCGAGCATCATATAGCTCATGGCAAGCCAATCCTACTCACCATCCTTTCTCCAAGTTCCATTACACACCAATCTGTCAGGGCTGTATGGAGCCGAAATGGGCATAGTGCAAGATGAAACCAGTTTCTTTCATGTGTAGTACTGTAGCGCATGGCATCATCTTCGAGCTACCTTCTAAACAAGAAGAAACAAAAACAGATAATATTCCGCCAAGAGAGACAAGTTGTTATTTGTTTATTCTTTCCAGGAAGATAGATACATACCTTCTAGCTGAATATTATACGCCTAACAAATTGTTTACCATTAGGCCTAGAGCAAAATTAAATTAAAGGCCAGGTACGTGGGCATTATTATCCCTTACAAAGTATCTTTCATTATAAATGCGGCACCTTGATGTTGGACATTATTCCTTCTGAATATTTAATCCAAGTTGGACCACAGTTTTGACAATATGGACAGATGTTGAGCGTAAGCCATGACATCACACTTCCATTATTATTTAATTTTTATCTTCCATTATTATTTAATTTTTATAAGTATATGAACTATATCTATGCCGTCTCTAGCTTTGAAAGACAATGGAAGTAACTTTTTTTTTTTTTTTTATGCGCAATACACACATCAGCAAGATACGGACTCGCATAGTGGTGGGAATTCATGTCTACACAACAAATTCAGGAATTGGTTACCTGTCACTAAAAGCATGTCCTACCAATCTTGTTATGCTGTACGCCCGAAAAGCTGGCCCCAAGGTTCGAACTCATGACTTTACCTTGGTTTCCAAGGGTTTTTGGCCAAGTGATCTACCCCCTGGGGTTAACAATGAAAGTACTTATGAAGGGCAAATATATTATACGCCTAACTAATGCGGGATTCATACAACTATTTTTTTATTTTATTTTACAGAAAACAGTAGAATACAGAAAGTGAATCACACAAATTTACAACACACACTTTCAAAAGATCATACACATTTTCAAAAGGCTTTGAAGGAAATTCTTATACATTCAAATAGTATTATTCTTTTAGCTCCCTTATATATATATATATGCTCTCATTAGCAAACCCTCATTTTACCTTAAATTCAACAAATGAGAAGGACCGTTGGATCACAATTAAAGATTGAGATCAGCTCACTTAAAAGACCCGGTGAGGACTCGTGAGAAATCCACTGACCCACGTGAAACCCAACACCCGCCTGATATTCCCTGCCCTAGATTTCTCTTAATCACATTTCATCTGTTTCGATCACAGGGGGAGAGAAGAGGAGGAACCGCGATGGCGAAGTAGCACTGCTGCTACATCACGCCACTCGGAACCGGATTTGCAACGCTATTGAAATTTCTTTCTATTGGCGTGACTAGGACAACGATTCACTGAAATAGGGTATCTCGCCGGAATCAAACTCATCATCATCGTCGCCTACCACGATGATGATGCCGCTGCAACAAATTTCAAACCCATCTCTCGTCATCGCCGGAGAGAGAAAAAGCAGCGGCATCAAGCTCCATCAATGGAGCTTGATGGAGTGCGTGAGGGAAAGAGACCTCGTCGCTGGCAAGGACGACTGCATGAGGGAAATAGAGAGAGAGACTGAAGCGTGAGGGAGTTGATGGTGAACAGGTGGGAGAGAGAAAGGATTTTTTTTTTTTCCACCTCCGAGGAGTCGATGGCTGCTCTCCGTGTTTTTTTTTTTTTTTTTTTTTGCTTCCTACTTTAAAAAGTTGTGGAAGCAATTTTTTTTCACTTCCACAAATTTTGAAAGTTTATGTAATTACTTTCATGTAAAAATCAACTTGACTTACTAAACGTAGTTTGCCACAAAAACTTCCATTTTTCTACTTTTTTAAACAAAAAACAGGAAACCGTAGCTTATCCAAACGCAGCCTTAAATAAAAAAAGCCAGATGGATATTGTCCCTTAGAAAATTTCTTTCTTTAGACAAGTGGCAAGATGATATATGCTGGACATTAATATTCCTTGTGCAATAGCCAGTCTAGTCAGCATCCAGAGGAGACGTGGACGCACAGTTCTCATTAAATGGACACATGTTGAGCGTAAGCCATGACATCACAATTCCAGTACTATAATATTTGATAGGTATAAGAGGAATTTCGATGAAGAGTTTCCATTACCTTATTTAAGAGTGCCATGATACCATTCCTCTCATATTTGAAACTATTAAATCTATTATGTTCCAATGGAAAATTTTGATAATTTATTCTTTTGTACTCCAATAAATTTTAAAATTGGAGGAAAATATGATTTAAGGTATTTAAAAAAAAATGATAATTGCTAAATAATTTCTCAAATACAGGAAGTATTGGTAGCATTGACCATTGCCATGCAAAATTAGAAATTATGGATGGCATTCCATTGCAATACCTTTATTTTGACATAGCTCCCAAATTTGAAATGACAACCTCAAATGAAAATTCATTGAAAATGCTCTAAGGAATGATAATTATATCTCTAGCGCCTATAGCTTAATTCGCTAAGCCAAAATGGAAAATAATTAATATCCAACTATACGATAGTGACTTTAGTATTATATTAATTATTAGTATGGCATCAAGGTCACTTAATTTTAATTTCTATCAAATTTTCATTTTCTACCTTTCAATATATGAAGTCCATGCAATTTTCTTTCCTTGTTTCTAATCTGGCTTTCCATTTATATTTTTCCTTATATGAACTCCATGCAATTCTCTATCCTTTGCTACTTTGGCTCTCCTCAAATACTCTCTCTCTCTCTCTCAAATAAAATAAAATATTTAAAAAATTCAACTAAATAGAACCAGAATTTTTAATTATTATTTTTAAAATAATTCCATTAATCCTTCCTTTTCGTCATTCCTCTTTGTCCTCCTTAGTATATCTAACAAATTTGGAACAATTATTTTGAGAAACCGATCATTGGATTTGATGCTCCATTTATATATATCATGAATGCAAAAAATCGCATTGATCCAATTGGTCGGTTTTTCAAAAAATAAACTGTGACAATTTTTCACAATTTTTTCATTATTATTTAATTTTTTTTTTAAATTGCAAAAACCGACCATTAGATCAGTGTGATTTTTTGCATTCATTAGATCAATGTGATTTTTTGCATTTATGATAAGTATAAGTGGAGCATCAAATCTAACGATAGATTTCTCAAAATAGCTATTCCAAATCAGTCAAATATATTAAAAAAAACAAAAAAACAGAAATAAAAGAGCACTAATGGAATTTTCCTTATTTTTAATAAGCCTAGCTACAAAATGAATCCATATATTCATTCAAGTAATATCACGCTTTCAAGTCTTTTTATATTTGACCAAAATGAAGTCTTTTCATACATTTTTTTTTACTTAAAGTCACCCATAACATTCATCCCTGATCAAGTGACATGGCTGACAGCTTAACATGAAATATTAAGTGCCACACAAAATGAGAAACAAAATTTGCATTTTCGATCTTAAAAAATAAAAATCAGCTTTTATAATGTAATCACCTATATATATATATATATATATATATATAGAGAAATGATCTAGTCAGCACATGCTTACTTTAGTTAAAGTCAGCAAATAACACAGGCCCTTGGATTCCCATTCACTTAATGGAAGATTCATCTCAAGATTCCAATCCAAGGATTTGTGTTATTTGCTTACTTTAACTTAAAGTCAGCAAATGCTCACTAGAATATTTTTCTATATATATATATATATATATATATATATATATATATATATATATAGTCCTGATGTTACACGGCCGATGACCGTGTATATGGTTTATGCGGTTAGATGAGAAGAGTCGTTGGATCAACTGTGCGTTTGATATTAATTCAGACAACACGATGCACATTGAATGCACCACTGCTAGCCTGCTGGCCGGCCAGCAGCTTTTCTGACTTTCTCTCTCTCCTCTCCCTTCTCTCACAAAATGCATCAGTCTTGCTGAACACCTTTTGTTTTTTTGCAGTCTCCTCTCCCTTCTCTCATGCAAACTGTCATTTCTGGGTAACTTCATTAATTATTCAAATTATAACGTTTCATTCCCCTCTCTCTCTCTCTCTCTAGAATATCTCTTGAGAGAAGGGTGAGGTGAGAGAGAGAGAGAGAAGGGAAAGAGAAAAAAAACAAAAGGGGAATAGCAGGACTGATGCATTTAGTGAGATAAGGGAGAGGAGGGAGAGAGAAGAAGTCAGAAAAGCTGCTGGCTAGCAGTAGTGCATTCAATGTGCATCGTGTTGTCTGAATTAATCTCAACCGCACAGTTGATCCAACGACTCTTCTCATTTAACCGCATAAACCATACACACGGTCGGCATTGTAACATCAAGACTTTATATATATATATATATATATATATATATATATATATATATATATATATGATGAGGGAAGGAAAACATATCTTACAAAAACCGATGTCTTAATGATCGGATGATGGCCGATGATATGGGGTCAGTTACGTTACGAAGATT
>JAESVK010068508.1:0-13821 GCA_017140935.1 Hamamelis virginiana
GCTCTAATTAGGTGCCAAAGATTTAGAAAAGACCGCAAAAAGATTAGCGAACGGGATTGAGGGGAGTTATCTTTTCCTTTGTTTTTCTTATTTATTTCTTTTTCATTTGCATTCATTCATTTGCATCTGGTAGGATTGTGGTTAGGATAGTGCATGCACGGTAGGAGGTCTTTATCCATAGATTTGCATCATTTTGACCATGAACTAGAGAATACTTTGAGAGTTGCTAGAGCTTCTTAGAGACGTTCCCAAGAGTTAGTACCTGTGCAATCTTATACCATGGCAGATGCTAATGTAAATAATAATGGGGCACCTGTTAATAATACCCCAGCCCCAGAAGGCCAGAGGACCCTTAGGGATCACTTTATGCCTAATAGCTTCACTCCACCCTCTTGTATTCAAATACCCAATATGGAGAATCTCATCTACGAGATTAAACATGCTACCAAACAAATGCTCCCCACTTTCTATGGGCTAGATAGAGAAAACCCATATGATCATTTGAATGAATTTCTTCGGATTTGTTCCACCATTCGTATTCAGGGTTTCCACCCACAATCCCTGAAGCTGTTCTTGTTCCCATTCTCCCTTAAGGATAAGGCAAAACATTGGATAAATACCCTTCAATCCCCTGTTCCCATCACTACATGGGACCATCTTTAGAGACTGGTTTTGTCTAGATTTTATTCCATAGGAAAGACTCACCAAATGAGACGGGGCATAACAAACTTTGTCCTATATGAGGCAGATTCGTTCCATGAAGCATGAGAGAGAATGAAAGAAATGCTAAGGTTGTGCCCCCATGACGATGTGCATAGGTGGCAAATCATAGAGTCTTTCATTAGGGGTTTGAATGCGGGAGATAAGCAGACATTGAAATCTGCGTGTGAGGGAGCAATTTTGAGTAAGAGGATGAAGAAATGTGGGCATTATTTCAAAATTTGAGTGAGGATTCTTTCCATATGGCATCTATGTCCATGTATAATAGAAATGATCATTTGCCTAAGGATCCTTCTAAGAAGGGTGGTATTTATGAGGTAGAGCAGCATGTGTTAGTGAACAAGCAAGTAGAGGCTTTATCTCAAAAGCTTGATCAATTAATATCACAAGGGCAATCTTCTAAAGCCCCAATTAGGCCAGTCAACTCTATGTGCAGCATTTGCACGGATCCTTCTCGTGATACCTTATTATATCCCATGACGGTACAATACCCTGAGTATATCCAAGAACAGGTTAATGCTGCCCAAGGATTTGCTCCACCTAGGAATGATCCATTTTCTAACACCTATAATCCTGGGTGGAAGAATCATCCTAATTTTCAGTGGTCATACCAGCAGAGAGTAGTCAATCCTGTTCAGCGACCTACCTTTAGTGGCAACTATAGTGGTGTTCTGCCATACAGACCACCCCATGTGCAAGGCTAGTATCAGAGTCATGGTGCTAATCAAGTGCCTCCACAACCCCAATATCAGAGTTAAGTTGTGACTCCACCACCACCACCACCACCACCACCACCACCTCAACCCCAAAGATCACCGGGTTTTGAAGAGCAAGTTTTAAATGCATTGAAAGGCCTCGAGGCCAACACTCTGCTCTTACATTCCCATTCCCAGTCCATAGCAAAGTTAGAGACCTAAGTGGGTCAAATTGCGGCGGCCTTAAGCCGTCGGGAGGAGGGAATGTTACCTAATCGAGTGGTTAGTAACCCAAAGGGAGCCTTTTTAGCCGAGGGATCTACTTGTTGGGACACTCAATTTTTTGAGGATGTGAAAGTCATGACTGTGTTGAGAAGTGGTAAAATGGTATATAATAAAGTTGGGGAGGGTGAGAATAAGATAGAAAAGAGTAATGATGATAGTGAAAAGAGAAAAGAGAGTGGAGAAGAGAATAGAAAAGATGAAAAGATTAGAGAAAAAGAGAAATGAGAAAAAGAGAAAAGTGAGAAAGGGAATGAGAAGATGATAGATGATGAGAGGGATAACTTTCCCTCTATTTTAGATGATCCTTTGGCATTTTATGTGCCAAAAGCTCCCTTCCTATCTGTGCTTGTAGCGCCTGAGAGGAGAAATAAGAAGGGGGCCGCTATGTATGAAATTTTAGAAGTTTTTAAACAAGTCCATATTAATATACCTCTTTTAGATGCTATCAAGCAAATCCCTTCTTATACTAAATTCCTGAAGGACTTGTGCACTCAGCAACTCAAAGAGTGTGTGCATATGTCTAAGTCTTCGGCTCTTATAGATATAACTAGTGCTGTTTGTCAGTTCTAAACCCTGCCTGATAAAGAAGAAAGACCCTGGGACTCCAACCATACCTTGTTTCTTAGGGAACCACTATGTGGATAGGGCATTGGTTGACTTTGGTGCTAGCGTAAACATAATTCCTTATTCTGTTTATGCTAAAATGGAGTTAGGAGCTCTTAAGCCTACACCTACCATTATTCAATTTGTAGATAGGTCTTCAAAAGTGCCTAGAGGGATCCTGCAAGATGTTTTGGTTAAGATAGATTCTTTTATCTTCCCTGCAGATTTTATAGTCTTAGACATAGAGCCTGTTGATAGCACTAGGCCCCAAATCCCTATTATTATTGGTAAACCTCTCTTGGTTTCTGCAAATGCAGTCCTTTACTGTAGGACGGGGATTATAGAGGTGTCATTTGGGAACATGAAGGCTAAACTGCAAGTTTACAATACAGTTAATCATCCTCATAACTTCAAGGACTGTTCTTTTGTTAACAGTATTGATAACGAAGTGCAGGAGGAATTGCCTTGCACTTTAGTTCAGGATACTTTAGAGGCATATTCGTTGTTAGAAACCACCTCTATTATGGGTCAGCATTTTTCATGGAGGCCTAGCACTCCTATAACTCCCTCACTAGAAACGATATCTCCTCTTGAGATGAAGCTTTTTTAGGTGATAACCCAGTCTTCAATTTTGGGACCGAATGAGATTCTATTAATCATCATCTCATCTAACTTGATTGAGAATTCCGATAGCCAGTTTGATTTAATCCATAGGGAACCTGAGAATGTCATTAAGTGGTCAGAGTAGAAATTAAAAGGGGAGTCATCATTTAATACATTTGCATTGGATCAATCCAAAGGAGAATGCCAAACCAAGATGGGTTATGCAAAAAATGGTTATGTTTGGGAGGATACCTAAAGAGAAAGAATATGTTTGAATTAGGAGGGTGAGGTATATCACGTTTGGATGAAGACGTAAAACTTAACTCTTCTTGGGAGGAAACCCTTGTTTTTCTTTTTGTTTTTGAGTTGTTAGTCCTTAGCGTTGTGCATTAGGGAGTTGTACTTCACTGCATTTTTGTATGCTCATTCCTTGAAACATTGAGGACAATGTCCAGTTTAAGTTGGGGGGGGGGTGTCATGCATTGCATTCATTATATCATTTCATTTCCTTTTGTGATTCATGGTATTATTGATTTGTGAGCCTAAATTGAAAAAATTGTGGTGATTAATGCTATGTTTATGCTCTCTTTGTGCACATTTTTAGAAATTTTCTTAGGGTCAGTGAGTCTTGAGTTTAGAGTTGAAGGTTTGTAGTCTCACATTTGTACCATGCTCACTTAACTCTAGTTAATGCACTAATGAAACTTTACTGTGATTAACTTGTATTCAAACATTGCACATGCACAAACTTGAGTGAATATACTTGTTTTGCGATGAGGGTGTAGTGTTGAAAATTCTTTTATAGAGTGGAGACTTGTGACCATAGATGCGTATATTGAGCCATTCAATTTATTTTTGGGACTTAAATGTTGTATATCTCATTTCAGTGCTTGGTTATTGCGTTATGGTTATATCTTGCATATGTGTTCGATTTATGCATTTTTGAATGCAAATAACCTGTTAGTCAAATGAGAACATGGTGTGTAATTTGGAAAATGATGTTAGGCCTTCTTTTGAGTCCTTAATCCTTGTCTATTTTGTTTTAGTGTCGGTTAGGTCATCCCTAGAACCCTATTTTGAGCTTTAAAGTTGCCAATTCTTTTGTTTAACTTAGCAACCTTGGGTGTCTATGGTGTCTTATGTTTATGTCATCTTTTAATTTTGGTTTAATGTGGGTTTAGAGTGTTTTTAAGTTGTTTTAAGGGTTTGGGAAGCAAGTGAAAGCCTATTTGATTTTTTTTTTTTCCCAAAAAAGCCACCTTTATCGATAGAACTTCTATCCATAGAAGTGGCGCTATCGATATAAACCCTATCAATAGAAGTCCACCCAAGAAAAAAATAAAAAAAAACCTGCAACAGAACCTTTTCTCTATCGATGAAAGATACACTTCAATCGATAGCGAGCGTGGGATTTTGTTTAAAACCCTTTCCCCGTGCTGTCTTCCTCACTTTTTCTCTCTCCTGTCACTAGAAACCTCCATTGCCGCCGTGACCATCCACCTTCCAACCCACTTTACGGCCACCACTCCGGTCCAAACCACCGCCGTTACAAACCTTTTACTTTCCCCTACATTTCTAATCGATCGAAATCCGCCGAATCACCATTGTAACTGTCGCTTTGGCGAGGCTCCGGCGAAATTACTTGTCTCCATCATTTCTCGCCGTGAGCATTGTAAGACTTCTACTCTTGCTTCTGTTTTGAGTTGTTAGACCTAGTGTTAGGGTAGATTTCTTAATTTATTTGGGTTTTAATTTGGGATTGGGTCTGTTTATGCTGCTGCTGTGATTGTCATGGGGTATGTGCTCGGATTAGTTGTAGTATTGCATAGTTTGTCTAGTTGAGTGTGCATGCATATTTGGACTGGGACTAAAGGTGTAATTGATTGTGTTCTGCTACTGTTTGAAATTATTAAGTAATTACTGTGGTTGGAGAGGGGAATTGTGTATTGGTTGTACTGGGTTTATTGTGGTTGATATTACTTGTTGCTGTACTATGGGGTGTTAAACAAGTTCTTGGACTGCCATGGCTTGCCAAAAACAACTAACGAAAGATAAGGGCAAGGGTAAAAAGCCCGGGGAGGATAAAACTGCTTATGTATAGAAATCACGGCCGTTTGAAGGCCCAGTGAAAGGTATCTTGGTATGCGAGCCTGCTGCTACCCCACAAAGACAGAGGAGGTCTACTGCAGGGCAAAAAACAGTTGAAACCCTGGAATGAGGTTCTAGCAGGGAAGAATTTTAATGTGAAACGTTATGTGGACCATGTAGCTTTTGGCCATGAGGGTCTGCTTGTACAGACTTTGACAGATAGACATCTCAGCACCTGGCTGAAGAAGGGCAAGGGCTACAAGCCCTCTATAGTACGACAGTTCTACACTACAGCCCGGAGAGATAATCAGCATCCAGATATCATTAGGACTAAAGTAGGAGACCAAGTTGTTTCTATCACCCCAGACGTCATTGCAGATTATTTGGGGTGCGAGAAGCCTATTGTATCTGCTGTAGAGTTCCCCCATGGAGGGTATTTGGATCGCACCAATGAGGATTGTGCCTAGCTAGTTTGTGTGGACCCCCGTCTAGTTAGGCAGTATTTCACGGCGGGGAATATGCATCCTACTTATGCAATGATGAATAAGCTGCTTTATTATAACTTG
Organism: Hamamelis virginiana; assembly: GCA_017140935.1. Classification (NCBI taxonomy): domain Eukaryota; kingdom Viridiplantae; phylum Streptophyta; class Magnoliopsida; order Saxifragales; family Hamamelidaceae; genus Hamamelis; species Hamamelis virginiana. The sequence continues at coordinate 5,561 of JAESVK010068508.1, forward strand.
CGGGCGAGAGGCACAGATTCTCAGGTACCGTTGGATTCAGTGCAGCTTCTAGTGGAGTTTTTCAGTGAGGCGAAGATGGATATTGCCCTTTTGATTTTCAGTGAGATCCTCACGTTCATTTAGACTTAGCCGCAGAGCAATATGCCGTACCCCCTGATGATCACTGCATTTGCCTTAACTGTGGGGGTACAATCTGATGAGCCCAACAGATGGGGAGAGGATCCCATCACCCCGACCACCATTGCTAGGAGCAAAGCGACGAGGACATCTGGGCATGCTCGGAAAAGACAGAGAGCAGATCCGAGCTATGCACCTGGGCCGGATGAGCACGATGACACTGCTCCGCCAGAGCCGACACCTGATGCTCCTACATCCACTCCAGCTGCCACTGTACCCACTCAGCCAGCCACATCAGCTACTAGCTCTCGTGATCTATTATTTCAGCTTATAGAGGGGCAGAGGACTATCATGGAGATACAACAGAGACAGTTTGCACAGCTCAAAGTATTGTGGAGGCGATTAGATGGAGAGCCTTTATCAGAGGCAGACCGTACTTTATTTGAGGATCCACAGCCCACCACTGGAGCTGACATCCCACTTGGGGATGCTCATGAGTCTGAGAAAGCCCAAGGCCAGAGAGAGGCTGAGATGAGAACTGAGGTCGAGCAGAGAGATGATGAGAGACATGATTCAGAGAGGCTGGGTTGATGGATTGGGGATGTTCTTTTTGGTTTTAGTTAGGTTTTTTCTCTAGAGTTTTTGGTTTTTGGTTTTTGGTTTCTTGCAGTTAAGGGTTTAGAGTCTAGGAATGATGGTCTAGGGTAGTCACCTTGGCCATGTATATAGGCCATCCTATTTTGGAGTTTCATTTTTTTACTTTGTAAAAACCCAAAGAATTAATACAAACTTATAAAGCCCTAATTGATTTTAAATGATGTGCACTGTTCTCTTGTGATTAATGGGCAGCTTTTACTTTAGGTTTAATTTTTAATTTTGTTTGAGGTTTATGTTCTTGGAGTTTGAGAGGGATTTTGATCTTTAATCTATCGATCATCTGTTCGATCATCCTTGGATTATCCATGGTGGGAGGAGATTCTTCAGTTATGGCCAACAAAGTTTCACACTTGGGTAAGGATGAAGTTTGGATTCTCTTTGTAATTTCTAGTTATTTGAATAATATTTCTTGTGTATATATGCGATTGTATGGCTTTGTGAGATTGTTTCAATCCGTCCTTTTATGTTAAACCAATCAATAGATAATTGTATTTCTGTGATTGCGACTATATAGCTATACAATGGTAATTAATGGAATAAATGTAAGGTTAAGTGTACTAAGACCTAAATAGGATGGATTGTGCATACTTCGTATGACAATCCATGCCTTTTAAGGATAAAAAATCTTAAATCTTACGTTTATATTATTCTTGTCAATTCCTTCTTGTAGTTGGAAGAACCCACATACATAAATACCGGAAATAGGATTTCATATAACTAAAATGCATAGTTGAGGTTGAAATGGATTCCTTGCCCAAGTCGTTTTCATCCCATTGATTAAATCCTTTTTAAACTACTTTTATTATTTAAAATTATTGTTTTGCTTCAATACAATTGAAGCCTACCAACCAAAAATCAATCTTGAAATCATTCTTTGATTAGAATTAGTTTTAAACACCTTTCATTAATTGAAATTAGTTCATTGTGGATCGACACCTGTGCTTACCAAGACTCAATTGAATTGAGGTTAACACGTGATTTATAAATATTTAAATCTTGATTGTAGGTGGGAATAACCTCCCTAGCTTGGAACGATAAGTACTATGTCACAAATCAAAACAATAAGGGTTATTGTATTGCAATCAAGACCATGGGAATGCAAAGTGTTTTCGGCTAAAATATAGTACAAGAGTCCAACTGTCTCTAATTAAAAAGAAAAGTTAGTGAAAATGGCGGTGTAAATAATAGGACTTTAAACTATGTTTGGAATGAGAGAACTAGAGAGAAGAGAAGAGAATCTCATTAAGAAAAGAGAAGAGAAGAGAAGGGAAAAAATTAACTTTCTCTACACCTGTTTGGATAACTTTCATTAAGAGAAGAGAAGAGAAGAGAAAATAGTAAGGTATAATTTTCAACATTACCCTTACTCTTTCAACACTCCAAGCATTTTATGTGGGTAGAAAAGTAAATTTGCCTCCTTTCTCATCTTTTCTCTCCAAATCTCTCAAATTTAGAGAGAATAAAAAAACATCTACTTTCTCCCCATTTTTTCTCCCCTTCCTTTCCTTTCTCCCCCATTTTGTAAAACCAAATAAGAAAATTAGGGAGAAACTTAAACACTTTCTCTTCTCTTCTCTCCAACTCTCTCAATCCAAACACACTGTAAAACAAAGAGGAAAAAGTGTATCACCATTATCTTAGACATAACTCATAATTATATATGTACTAGGATACGTTAGTCACTAGCTCTATGCACTCCAAGTACGTACACGTATTTGCAAAATTGAATACATATGGTGAATCATAATTAAGAGTTTAATAAGGAAAAGGAATCGTTCTGGAGGAGTACGTAGTCCATGTGCTTCAATGAATACGTACATGAGGTATCGTGGGGACCTGATCAAAATATATAGACATAGCTTCGTAATTGATGCATTTGATCAACCATGCATTAATTAATCGCACTTTGATTTTAAAATGCAAAAATTTATATTAATTTTTAGTTATGTTACGGACTCACGTTTTAAACTACATTTTTTCTTTTATTCTACACAATCTATGTAATTTGACCCGATTGGCCAATACTTTTTAATACTAAACACGATTTATACCGTTTATGAGCGGTCAGATCTGGATTCGGATTTAGTAGTGATCAGACTTTAGATCACTATGTCATGATCGTTCTAGTGTGGCCAAATTTATAATAAAATTATACTAAAAAATAAAAATCAATACAAAATTAAATGATTTGAGCAAATTTTAAAAATAACAAAAATCCTAAAATGCTAATAGATCTCTATATGGCCAGCTGCAAAACAAATTTAGAAAGAGAAAATTATCCAAAAGTTCCATTTTGAGTTCTTTTTTATCCAAAAGTCTTATCATCTTTTCACTTTACCCAAAACTCCAAATTTAAGTTTTATGTTACCAAAAAGTCCAAGCACTTCTAAAAAAATGATTTTTGCATCAGTTTTCTAAGCGCTTCCAACTAATTTGCAAAATCAAAGAACAAACTGATGTGTTTCTCATTAAAAAGAATTTTTGGGTAAAGTGAAAAGATAGCTGGATTTTTGGGTAAACAAAACTTATAAATAGAACCTATGGGTAAACATCCCTTTTAAAAAATTGAAGTTTGATTAGGACCCTTCTTATGTATGTCAGGCCTGCCAAAAATAACAATGATTCTCCAGTTAGTTTCTGGAAAAAAAAAAAAAAAAAAAAGATCATGAAAAATTAATGATATTTTGAAGAACAGAATAGTCACTGTTTTTTACATTGCATTTTTCTCAAAAATTGGCCGTTGAATCACTATGATTATTATCCAAAAAATAAGTGAGAAACATATGATTATTGCTAAAAAGATTTTATCTTCTATTACCCAAGTCAACACAAGTAACTAAGGACTTTTAGATCAACTAAAGGTCTTGTGTGGTATCATCTCAATGGCGGATCACTGCATAGTAATCTAATGTCAGATCACTACCAAATCCAGATCCATCAGTCTATGCACGTGGTTCACTATTTGGACGGAATGAAGCATGCCCATTATGTTTTATTTTACTATAAAGAGAGGAGACCTCTCCGGTTATGAAAAGCATCTTCAATTGGTTCTTTAAATTTAGTTTCTGGATAAAAATTTAAAGAATCGCATCGGCTTTTAACCATCGATACACACTTTAAAAATTAAAAATTAAAATGGTTTTCTCTCTGTTCAACTTTGGAGAAGGGGAGGATCGATCTTCAAATCACCGTATAGAACAGCGTGGATTCTTTGTTTGGATTTTTTGTGCTTGAATTTGATTAAATATTAAGATCATGATACATCGTCCAAATATATAATTCATCTCTTATTGGATATTTTAATATAAAAAATATTTGATTAATTTATTGTGATGATCATATATATTTATATGACGAGTTATAATTTTGATGGTCATATATTTATTTTCTAAATTTATTTTTGAGTAACCTACATAACATCTTTTTTCCATTATGATAGAATTTTAATTATATCTTCATAAGTTACAAATTCCTACTCCTATAAGTAGATGATTATTCTAAGACATCTACACAGAACACACCTACACCCATCCTTCCTTTCTTCTTCTTTCCTTAGGATGTTGTGAGTTTATTATTGAGTTTATGTTTATTCTTGAGTTTATTTTGTGAGTCTATTGGGCAAAGTAGGGTGTTGTTTGGAGCTTCCATCCTTTCGTAGTTGTGCAGACTTTGAGAAGATAACTATGAGTGGCTGGGCTATTGTATTCTGGAGGCAGCTTGCTAGTGAACTACTGCATCAGATATAATCCGTATTAGCGCGAACCGTCTTAAAGAGAGCGACCTAGTCAGCGCCTCAACCCTGCCGATCTTCACTTTTTACAACAGTTCATAAGATTATGTGAGGTAATATGTATATATTATATTTTATAGAGGTAAGATTTATGTATGAGTTCCAACAATTTTAAGACGGTACACCATGAAGAAAAATAATGTCTTTATAACATAGGTTTGATGGGATTTGCGAAATGATGGCCAAAAGTCAGAAGCAATTTTTTTAAAAGAGAGTTGGTATGCCTATGAAATTGGATCAATCCTTGTCTTTAACTTACACTAATATTTTGGTGTTTACAGTGACAGTAAATAGCCTAGAACAGTAGCTTAATTGATTTGTTTCTTGCTTTAACTATATACACTTCCTATCATATATTTATTAGAATTATAAAATCAAATTCCTATGTATATTTTGGCAACTGCGGTATACATATGTAAGGACATTATTTGATATTCAAAAGGATGTAGGATAGTTATTCATTCTTGTATTTTTTGGTGGTTTGTATTTTAAGGTTGGCATTCTCCTCTATATGGATCTTTTTTAAACCTTCAGAATAGGATAGTTATAGACCATTTTTTCAACATAACAATGATAAGATATTATAATGTTTACTTATAATATTTATTTAATCGATCATGTTTGTTATCGAGACTCAAATTTTTGTTCATGGTATTTGCTATGTATGGAATATGTTCTTAATTAAATTTGCTATAGTGATGTTGTGGGATTGTGTTTGTATAATTCCTTTTTAGGACCTCCTGAAATTATAACTTCTGGAAGCTAGTATTTATATATACTTTGATTATGGACTTTAGTTTCCCAATAAGGTCTTAAAATTATAGACTGGCCAACTTGTATTTTTTGTCCTCATTTTCATTATGGTGGCAATAACATGAAGGCTTGGGCTCTCTCTTCAAGGTAAAATCTTGAGAATGCTAATTTATGATATTTGATTATTCATAACTGAAGAGGGTAAAAACCGATCTGATGTTTAATCAAATGATTCAAGATTTATATGTCCCCGATCAGTAATTGTTACCCGATGAAAATATTGTTTTAGTCACCCGATCTGAATAAAGTTACTAAAATATCTTGATTAGACTCAAAACCGCCTTGTTTATGGCGGTTCGGTATTAGCTGGACAGATATTTCATACCCTTAATTGCATTTAATTGATCTGACATGTTTGGGAGATTTGTCAACATAAAATATCCAGATTCAGAGGATAATCCTTCTTTAAAGATGCACTGAAGGCGGCTATTCACTGAGAATTGGGCCTATATAAAGGGCAGAACTCCACTAAAGAAAGGTAAGTAACAAAAACCTCAAAACAAGAGTGATATTCCGATTATAATTTTACCTAATTGATCACTAATTTTATCATCGGAGCTTTTTCAGGCAAAACACCACACCGGTGCAAGTCATCTGAGATCTTCCCAAGGGAAATCCCATATTTTACCTTTTATTTTTACTTTGTCCGACTTTTGTCATCATCAATAACCGTTACAAATTAATACAATTATAAATGCTAGATTTCAATGACAATGATTTATGTGAATGTTACCTAAAGCATTTATTCTTCTTACATATTATTTAGAGAATTAAAGTAACCACACGATGTTACTTTCTAATCATATACTTCTTCTTGATGATTTTTACAATAATTTTTTCAAGGAATGAGCATATTTCTTGGTTCAAGTTCTATTTCACAAAGTAAGTTTGTTCTTCCTAGGTTGACAAGCTTGTGTTGTAGTGCATTAGATAATGCATATAAGATAATTACTTGGCGGACTTGGCTTTGTAACAATTTGATGATATGTGCTTTAATATGGATAAAGTTTTGAGAATTTATATGGTTAAAAATGTTTATAATCGGAGTTAATTTCACTAGATGTTATAATTTTAATGTGGGAGTTATGTTAACCATTGAAAAATTATTTCCCACATGTGGAGTAATGATATTGATTGGTTGATATTTATCCACTAAAAATTTGAGGTGAATAAATTTTAAAATAATGGGAGTTACAAAGATGTCATCAATTTTATTTGTAACTTTGACAATTTATTTTTGTAGCGGTTAAATTATTATTTTTGTGACTGTTGGAGTTAGGTTACAATTTAATTGAATTGTTTGAAAATATTATTAATAGTGGGGGTTACATGAAACATTTTGAATTGTGAGAATATTTTTTATGTGATATATATCACAATTACTTTAACTCAAAGATAACTTGTGGAAATTATGGAGCAAATGAAATGAGTTCAAATCTTTTGTCTTGATAGACTTTGTTTAATTTTTTGGAATATTTTAATAAATTTCCACATGTTACTAACATGCTTTATTGAGTATTACTTATATATAGTTCAATTAGTTTGGCATTACACATGACATAATTTTTTCTATTATATTGGAATTGTAATATATGATTTTGAAAGTTCAATTATTTTGGCATTACACATGACTTAATTTTTTCTATTATATTGAAATTGCAATATATGATTTTGAAAATGCCAATTATGATGTGTTACCTTGGTAGTACTCAAAATGTTGTATTTGGAAGGTTCACATTTGATTTTAATGGTGAACTATATTGCCTTAATGGCATATTGCCTTGGAATTATCCAAGTTGATTAGAGAATTAATGCTCTAAAAGTTGTGAGAGTGTTTGGTATAAAAATCAAAGCAAATATTTATTTGTAAGTGAGATATCCACTGTACTTGAGTGTATAGTGATGATAATTGAATTTTCAATTTCATGATTATATATCTAACACCGATTAGTTAGTGAAAAAACTAGTTGATTGATTGTGAGATTTATTTTTTGAGATATCAATGTGTGGATATATTATGATAGTACTGCTGCTATTGACAGAGTACATAATCAATCCAGCTATGTAAACACAATATTGTGAGACTGTATTTTTTGAGATATTAATGTGTTGATATATTATGATAGTATTGCTGCAATTGTTAGGGTACATAATTCATTCAAATCTTAAAGCACGGTACTGTGAGATTATATTATGTGAAGTAAGATGATAAAAGATCTGAAATACATCGAGGGGGATGAGACTTAAGCCTAAAGATATTACATCGCCTATAAAGATACCTTGCCTCGGGACTGGAGATCCCAAGAACTAGGTTCAAGGAAAAACGAATCATAGAGTGGTTTGAACGAACATACACAATGAAAGTCTTAAAAGACTAACTCTTAATGAGTTCTATAGTATGTCATCCTGTAAAGATTTAGAGATTGAGATTACTTTAATCTATTAATGAGTTCTATAACTCTTGTGGGTGGGATGTTAAAGTTACGGGAGCATCCTTGATAAACTCACTGTGAGACCCCAAAATTTTTCAATAGCATTTTTTTATCTGTTATTATTTTATTTTATTTATTGCACACTTGGCATTTTGCCATTAGGACATGAAGGAGCTGTGTGTGGCCATCATTGGATGAAAGTGCATGTGCCTTAGAGTGCGCCTTTGATGTACACAATTTTCTTGTTTGAAATATATCCCACAATATCAGCCAACATAAGATCGTGGGAAGCATTGTCTTGTGTCTTTTGTGACACTATGCAAAAGAGCGTGGTGGTAGATGATATACACCACTAAGCTTTTCTCCCAAAGTGAGAAGTGGGGTTGGTTGGAAGAAAAAGAGAAGAAGAGAGAGATAAAAAGAAGAGGGGATTCAGAAGAGGGAGGAGATGA
>JAESVK010068509.1:0-16282 GCA_017140935.1 Hamamelis virginiana
AAAAGTTTACGGATAATCCAAGGATTTTTGAAAAGGTAAAATATAACAAATCTTTACTAGAGTGTCTCGCATATATTATCATTCACCTCTCATGAGTCATGAGTATTACTATGATACCATCACTAAGATGACTTGCTGTCAAGACAGCCTTTGTTAAGAGACATGATCCACCATTTTTTTTTTATCAACATCAAAGTCAAGTTACAATGATCTTGCAATAATACAAAAAGTGGCAAAATTGTTTTGGATGGAAAGTACGTAACTGATGCTGACATCTGAACTTCATGTCTACCATTATCAATATCAGATACTATCCATGATATATTTAGGGTATGCTAGTTGAAATAAACGAAAAATATAGTACAGCTACTGGATTAGTCTAGTTGGTGAGTGTGTAAAGGAGAAAGGATTAGAATTAGGCGAGATCTATGAACGAATCCCCTCCACCAAAACGGAAAAAAAACAAATGTAGACATAATTTATAAATTCAAGAAAAAGACTTGCAATATTAATTTACCTAACTCATTTTAAAGCCCAAGCTGTGAGAGAGGGACCAACTATGTAAAAAGAAGGGCTTGACACCTCCACAAATGCTGTCTCTTTATGGGGTACAAACTTTTGTCAAAATGTACTTGTGTACAAGAACAAAACACGAGACCTACTTTGATCCCATATTAACTAACCTTCCTCATCTGAAAACCAGAGCTAGCTATTGGAGAGGGGACCATGTAATAATATAGTTCAAAACTTATGGATTAATGATCAATAAACACGAGATTTATCTCTAAATAAGATTATCTAGAGGATGTCCACTGAAGATTTGGTAGCATTTTCATTGTTAATTATTTCTTCATGAAAACATTCAATCTCTTATCGGCCCATGATTGCATTGATTTACCTCTACAATTTGAGAGCATTAAAAAAAATCTTTGTAACTAGTGATGCTTAATTTATGCTAGATGAAGACAATGGGATAAGATCATAAGGACATGAAAGTCGTGATAATGTTGAATTTTGAACTATAATATCTGCCTAGGCCCAATAACTGAAGCTGTCCAAACCCAGCAGGCAAGGGCACAATTTATCTCAAAGAACAGCCATGATATGTAATATGTAGAAAGAAAAGCAAAAGTAATGACAAAGCATTCAAACAAAATCAGGGTATGTAAATAATAAAATACATTGGAGGGAAGATCATGGGATCCATAGGAGGTGTCCATCTGCACAATCTCCTTCAAACCTCGTCACGTGCTGAGTTTTGCTGCCTCAGTAGCAAATCTGGATGCCACACACACAAGTGGGAAGGGGTAGCAATGTAGCATACCCCATAAGTATTACTAACAATAACATGATCTGTCAAGAAAGCCCTCACGTTAATGTACAAGATCCATAATTTTTTATTAACATCAAAGTCAATAATCTTCAATTATAAACCTTTTTTTTTTACTTTCATCTACTATTCCTCTCTAGGCATTAAATCAGACCACATAAAATCATCGTGGTTCACTGGAATATGTTGCTTCTTGAGGTCGTTTCAAGCTTCATTATTACTAATGCTTAAAATGGGATAAAAGATTATAAGGTCAAGAAGTTCTGATAACGCTGAATTTGGAATTGTAATATCTGCCTTAGCCCATTAACTAAAAGTGTTCTAACCCAGCAGATAGGGTGCATACAATTTTATTTCAATAATAACCATGACATGCATAAGGAACAGTAAATTTATTGACACAGCATTTTTCGAAAAAATCAGGGTATGTACATACAATACAATGGAGGGAAGATCACGTTCCACCAGAAAGCTCACTCTGCCTTCCTATTTGGTCAACCAATAAATCAGAATGAGAAATGTGCAAACAGAAGCAACAAGGGAAAGAATGATAGTATCCATGGACTTTTTCCTCTTTATGGCTGACAGAATCTGATTCACCTGCACATTACACCGAGCACATATAAATAAAATTTGGCAAAGGAGAATCCTCAGAAGTCATTTGGAAAAGCATGGATAGGGATCAATTTTATTTTCTAAACCATTTGATACGAGTATTTTGATTTTACTAGCATTTTGAAGCCTGCTTATTTTTCTTAAAAATTATATAAAACATTGTTAGATCTCAGGAAGTGGTCTCATTTACAAGGCAACTTCTGTTTCCAGAATCTATGAAAATCAAAAAGGAAAAGTTTCATTTTCTATTTAGTTTCCAATAACCCGATCAAACATGTCACATAAAAGCGATTTAAAGATACAACCAAGTGATGCAGACTAGTTTACATACCGTCGGAAGGCGGCTACTGACATTGCCAAGCTTTGAATTAATGCCCCCAAACGTACTGCGTTGAAAGACAAGTGCTCCAAGGGTTGCTTGTGCTTGAGAAATCACGGTGTCCATCTGCAGCACTACCAAATATGTGAACACATGTATACACATTCACAGAAAAAGAAGGCACCAAATATGTGATTACATGTATCTTAGGGAAATTTACAGTTTGCCTCCTTGAACTATAGGCCGTTTTTAAATTGGTCCCCCTGTAGTATCGATTGAAGCAATGTGCCCACTGACTATTTTAATGTAACAAATTGCCCTTCTGTCTGTTAAAAATGATGTTAGACTTGTTATTTTTGTATGCAGTATTTATCCTAAACTATTAATGTGTCTATAAGTATATCAATGAATTTTCATTATTTTTCTCAATATATTTTAATTTTTATGAATTATTTTCTCTAAACAGTAAATAAAATTCATAATAAATAGAATATATTGAGAAAAGTCATGAAACTTCATCGATATGCCTGTAAACCTACTAGCAATCCAGGATAAATACTTCATAAAAATAACAGGTCTAACGCCATTTTTCAGTCCAAAAACACAAATGGCTAACTACAAGAAGGGGATAATTTGAAAACTGCCAATAGTTCAGGGAGCACATTGCTTCAATCAATACAGCAGGGGGCAATTTAAAAACGGTCTATAGTTCAGGAGGCCAAATGGTAATTTCCCCTATATCTTATATACACACAAAAAAGGTACCAATCAGAGTGCTGAATGGATCAAGTATTTATGAACAGATTCTTATAAGGGTAAATAATCTTTTTATAGATTTCTTATTAAAGTAAATATAAAAAGCCTACACATAGGTTTCTGCAAATATCACCCACCTCCCCTGAGGTAGTGAAGTCAGCATCATTTGCCTCTCCTTTAAAAGAATTTGGCACTTGATTGAAATGTCTCTTTTATTCCAGATTCAGGACAAGACTGAAATTGTTTTAATCATTTGCTGAATTAATAAACAGCAACTTAAATCAAGAACACTCATATCCCAAGTAAATAAAATGTCCTTGGTATATATTAATGGCAGAAATAATGCTTGAAGGGGCATAACTTAAATCATGGGAACAAGACACAGCATAATGCTAAAACAAACATAAAGAAGCTTCAAATATTCCTGCTACCCTAAAAGAGGGCATCAAGCAAAAGGCTTTTCCAACCTCTAGTTCCCTTAAAAATATCAACCACATAACTCCAAAATCTGCAAGTACAATGGACCAGTACGTAGAACTTCCTAAACTAGTAAGAGGATTCTAGAATCACGCAATGAACAAGATAACCTTTTGGGAATTTAATATCCACCCGTAAATTTATAAAGTTGCATTATAAATTTTGGTTCCATTAGATGGTTTATATGAAACACGTGCGCGGATCCCAAAAATTGTGGCCTTAGTAATTACTAATTTAGCATGTGGTTAAGAAGCTTGGGCACCACTGTGCAACCATGTATTAAAAGTATTGTGGTCATATAATAAAAAAGGTTTCAAAATTTTGAAATGAATAATGAGAATAATTCAAATAACTACTGCATAATAATATATGTATTCTAATACATCAACACCACAAACTCTAAACCCTGAGATTGAAATTCCTAGACACTCTCCTAAAAGTGAGTACTTACTCTATTCTAAATCATCAAGAAAAACGAGAAAAAAAAAAAAAAAAAAAAAAAGACAAGTACCCTTCCTCTCTTTCCATAAGTTTCCTCAAAAAAGAATTTCATCTTTAGGCTCATGTGAATCTGTTACAATAGAATGAGTAGCAGTTTGATCATAAAAGAGTCAAAAGCCAAAGAAGTTAAGAAAATAATAAACTTCTTAAAAATCAAATTAACAAACCACCAATTAGGACTCTCTAACAAACCATTTCTCATCCTGGAATCGTTTCAAAGCGAAGGTTTTTCCAGATTTCCTGAAATTCCCAACCCTTCCTTAACAGTTGTTCTTCAGTTAGTTCTCTGTCTAGGATTTCTTCAATGAATTTATTGACACGTCCACTTGTATGATCTTATCACAAAATAATGACAATATCTTAGATGTGCTGTTCAAACTTACAAGATATAGCAACCATGGATAAAAATTGATTTCCTAACGTTGAGCACGAAATTATGAGTTGTGGGATAAATTTACTGGCAGACAAAAAAATGTTGCAATATGCATCACTGATACAGAGTGGAGTACTATGCCTAGTCCTTCATCTTGCCCCACCAACATAAAAGCTAACTGCTTAAATGTCAAAGCCAGCTGGCTGATTACACACAGGAGGAAATCTTGAATGAAATATTCCATTTGAGACACTGAAATAGTCAGCTAAAGGAAAAAGAAAAAAGCTGCAATGGATCATCTAACTAGAAAATTGAGAGAGAGAGAGCCATGTGTTTTCAAATACCTGTCCTGAACTTCTACTGATAGACGCATGCTCCTTAAGAAGAGTCTGCTCAACAGTACCGCCACCTTCTTCCAAATCTACTCTTGTCCTATCAAACTCCCTAAAATCCTCGAGCAGTGAAGCATGCTCTCTCTTAGCTCTGAGGCTAGAGCGAAGCCTATAAAACTCCTGCAGTCAAATCATGTTGAACACTGTGAGCACTCAGCAGGAAAAATCTTCTTTGTCAATCTAAGTAGGTCATTATCAAAAGATAAGTATAAACAGTGTCCTAATTATAAAACCATAAGGAAAAGAACTTTAGCATGAGGAATTAATTCTGAAACCCATAGGCATGCCTTTTCCAGAATAATAAGGATGAGTCCAAAATATTTCCATTTTAAAAAAAAAAATTAGAAAAAAAAAAAAAAAAAACTAAGAAGTTTTAAAAATATCATGAAAAGTATGAACACGTACAAAAATTTGAACAATTTCAGAAACTAATGTTTTATATCTGAACCATCAAATTTGAAAAAATGTTACATATGTATACTTATACACCACAGTTTCAAGTTTTTAACATCCAGCCAAGTTCATAAAGGAGAAAAATGAGTTTTAAAGGAGGAGAAAAAGGGGGTTTTACTAGCATTAAGGCTAAATCAAGTGGTTCAAAACAGGTAAGAGTTTATGAATCAAACCAAACTGCATTTTAGCCAGTTTCATTAGGGCTTCTGATTTGAGGCTGAAAATCAGGATTTTATCCAAGGAAACGATACACACTACATAGCTACTTTGGAGAATAAAAATAAATTATCCAAACAACGTAAGCTGAGCTAGCCTGATTAATTTGCAGAACTTCATAATTGAATGAGAATGGGCAGGATATTCTAATGAAAAGAGGAATAATGCTTTTGCATGACGCAAAGCTAAAGCTAAAAGAGAGTTATTGGGGCAAGGGAGGGAGGAAGAACATATCAATGATAGCATTTGATAAGAGAAATCTAGCACAATTGCTATGGCCAAACCAATATTAAATCTATACAACAGATTCAGGTAGCCATAAAAATCTCATTTCTTTGAAGATGTTCAAATTTCAAATGAGGAAAGAAATATTTTCTTTCATAATTTTACACTTATTATTCAAGCTTGCTAAAGCTAATTCCATTTTTTTTTTTTTATAAATAAAAGTTAATATATCCTTAGGTTGAAAAAGTAAGAAAAAATAAAATTACTAGCATAAGTAAATAATTTTTGAGTGCATGAATATATTGAGGAATTACAAAAGTATTGTAATCTTGCTACAAGATCTGCCTAGAGAAGGCTTACACTTATGATCTCTCCTCTCTGCTGTCTTCGTAATTCATGTTAAAACCCCTCTTCATTGTAGCCTCTGTTTAGTTTGGCTATAAGTTTGGTCTGTTCTTTGAGATTGGGGAGCCAATTCATTTTTCTAAATGGAATTACTGGGTTAACAAGTATAAAGACAGAGAATTACTGTACACCATAACTGTTTTATGGTCCTTCTTGATCAATATAAATTACTTGTTTTCAGTAATATATTTGATCCTAGGAGGGTAAGCCCTCAAGATTATGAGCAGTTCCTGGGAGCACTTAAGCCTCAGGTCACTAAACTCAGACAAGACTAAAAGCAAATCAGAACAGATAATTTGTTTCATGTAAATAGTCCTACAATGTACTCATTTTAAGATGTCTCTTCAATGGGGAACAGGATGATTCAGTGATTAGAGTCTTCTTCAATGGATCCCGGAAAAAGTCCATAGATTGGGAAGGCATGGTCTTCTTAGTAATTGGGAAAGGTTGGAAGATGAGCTATTCCTTTTAATGCCACGAGTCCATATGACTATAGTAGGGTCATTATACACATTAACTGCTGCTATCTCATTCTCCAAATTGCAGGTATACAGATGGTTAGTTTATCAATATGCATTATATGATCAAGCTCAAAAATCAACTATCCTTTTACAAAATCATTATGGCACTGTTTGGTTCTCAGAAAGAATGAGAAAAAGGAAAGGCAAAAATGCTTCACAACACCTTCCTTTCCTAAGCATTTAGAAGCAATTTCCTTTCCTTTCCCTCATTCTTTTAAGAACCACACAGAGGACAGTTTTTAGAGCAGTCATTAAGGAGCCCACTTTAAAGCTAAATGTGCTAGGTTCAAGCACTCTAGTTTTAAATGAATGGCAGTTTAACCTTTTCTTTGTTTTTAGTGTCTGTGCTTATGTTCTGCTGCAATATTCTTATTGATCCAAGTTAAAAATAAAAATAAAAAGAAAACTCTAATTACTACTTTGGCTTCAACAATGTCACTTGAAATGGTAAGAATTAAAATTACCTGAGTAAGATCTTGAAGAATTTCTTGATGACGTGTCAATGTATGAGAAAATATTTCCGATCCTCCTGATGATACCCAAGCTTGCATATGTGAATTTACTTGCTGAAGTTGTTTCAACAGCTGATCTATTCCAGTTTCAAGATCATTAATCTCTTTACCATCATCAACTTTCGTAACCACCATTTTACGATATGTATGCAACTGCTCATCCAATTGCGCTTCAAGTTTCCTCGCCTACATGAACAAAATAAATAGCATATATAATGTCACAATTTCTAGATCTATATATATGAAGAAAGAAGATGTCGGAATATTAATCAACAGAAGCCTTTTTTGGAGCAACCACACATGTTTTCATCATTTAGCCCATTCACCTGCATGTGTGGAGCCATGGACTCTCTCTCTCTCTCTCTCTCTCTCTCTCTCTCACACACACACACACACACACACAAATATACATGCACATATCATTCTAATGGCATCATCACTTCCTGATTTTATATCTGCGTTATAATTAACCATCCATATATCATTTCAAAGGCATCAATATTCAAATTTCTAATTCAGTTTTGGCATTTTTTGGTCAATAGTTGTAGCATTTCAGTTCACAATGAGCACAACATTGTCACAGACCGCGACACAACACCACTGATCAAGATCCAATACTTACAGTACAGGAACTCCGCAATTTCAACTTATTCCTTGCACAATTATTAACAAACTTGAAATCGATAAACTCTCCAAATTCTAAATTTCAAAGCAGAGAATGCAAATATTGTTTCGAATACGTATCACATCACATATGCTCCATCAAATTTCAAATCTTCAGATATCTCATACTCCTAAGCTACAGAATACTGTAAATTACAGTGCAATAAATGAAATCAATTCACACTCATACAGAGGCAGAGAGTATATACATATATATACACTAGCAGCACCAATTCAACAAGAACATAGCATTTGTCCATGGATCGATCTATAAGCAAATCGAATTTATAAAGTTCTAATCCGTTTGGTTGCTAACTGCGCTAAGAAAATGAAGGCAAGCAAAGGACATTAAAAAAAATTTCAAACCAAAAGCTTGCATTATTTATGAGACCAGAAAACAAAGAACTCACTAGAGTTTTTCATTTATAACAAAGACAAACAATTGAACTCAAAATTAAGTTTTCTTTCTCTTTTCCTCTGTTTTCTCAGCAACCAAACAGAAAGAAAAAAATGAAGATCAATTGAAGATGCGAACCTGTTTTCGCAGAGCGTCCCATGAGCTTGGTGGATCCATGGATAGGATCCCGTTTCCTATGAATCGGAGATTCACAGAGACCGAATCGGGGAGGTTTCAACCCATATATGGTTGGGTTAAGTCGTGAAGACGACGGAAGGTGGGACGTAGTCATGTGGTGGATCCAACTTCAGATTTGGCGTGCCAATTGCCAAAACGCTTCGTACAATTTAATTTCCTTTAAAAAAACAAAAAATAACAAAAAAATAAAATTTTGGAGCATCTTGAAGCAGATTTTTTTATCACTAAGTTGAATTGATAAATGATAAGATTATTTACCAAAATCTCTTCTAGATTAAAAAAAAAGTCAACTAATAGTAAGAGATTGACAAATCTACCATTTTCATATTTTCAGAGATTATTTAGATATTTTATTATTATATTCATATTTATTGTCTATAATTTTAGAAAATTATCTTATATGATTTAAAACTAAAATGAAATTAACTATGAGATGTTTTTGAATTTGAAATTTATATGTACGTTTTTAGTATGCTTTTACAAAGATACATGGTTTGTTGATCTTGATTTTACTAGTATATAAAATTAAATTTTATTCTGTTTTACAAAGATAATGTATCACTAAAAAGTTCTTAGTTTCGAGCTTTATGTATGTTGATGTCTTTATGACTTTGTTTGGATCAATTTCTCAATGATATAAAAAATTGTTATGTTTTTAATTAATAAAAAAAATAATAGTTCTTCTAAATGATATTTTTTTAAAACTAACCGTTGGATCACTCCGATTTTTTTCATACAAGACAAACATAAGATAAGTATCTAATCTAACAGTTGGTTTCTCAAAATTTTCTATTTACAATGGTATTTGAAAATGGGGTGTAAACATAGGTGTCAAAATAGGGTGTAAGGGAACCAGTCCCATATATATATATATATGAATTTTAGTGTTTGGAATTATATCTAATGATCGATATATGAAAGAATTCTTATGTGCAACTTAACTTGTCATAGTAGTGTTTAAGAGTCTATCTAATGATCCACTTTACTTGTACGTTGTAGTGTTAAGATAAGTTAGATTAGAAGTATGTAGAAAGAATGAAAACAAACTTACAGGTGGTAAGTCGTTGTGGGTATACACAGAGATATATGTATCTATGTCATATATCTGTGTAATTTTGTTATGTTCAATGCTAGGAGTAGGTATGTTTGGAGATATATGCATGTATATCTGTATATTATGTGGTGTTTGTTTAATGCTAAATTTAGAATATTTTTTTAGAGATACGTGTATTTTTGTATATGTGTTTTTTTAGGGGGTGTTTGGAAACCAAAAAACCAGTTCTACCCGATATAGTATCGGCCCAAAATTGGTAAACCGTGTTTGGTAATTCCTCTCATACCTAATATCTAATTTTTTATTGTTCCAATTTTAGCTCAAAATCTGGCCAAAGCTACTCCACCTTCCCCTTGGTTTTCATAAAAACCAAATAAGAAAAACAAGCAGAGTCAAAGAGGGAGAAGACAAGAAGAAGAAAATAGAAGGAGAAGCAGCGGCAACACCACCACCACCATTGACTGTCAACCGGCAACCGTTGACCGTCTTCCTCTTCTCTCTTTTTTTTCTTTTTCTTCTTCTCTTCTAACACCAGATCACAGCATCATGGCCTTCTCTAACACTAGATCACGGCCACAACATCGTTGCTTCTAACACCAAATCTCGCCCTCTCTAACCATCTTATTTTTCTCTTCTAATACTAGATCGGTACCACCACATATCGACTGAGCTACAGAATGCCAACAATCCATTGCTTCTGTTTTCCCAGAACAAGTCCGGTTTGTAATGGATGAAGAGGATGAAGATGGGACACCAAGATTCCAAAAGAAGTTTCCAGAAGCCTCAAAACTGAATATCCCAAAAACATATCAGCACATGACTTGATAATGGAGGGTGATGAAAAATAATTAATTAAATAGGTCCCAGAATGATTAATTAGGGACAAAAATGCCTTCAGTCCAATTGATTCAATCACACTCATTTAGTAGGAATTTTTTTGGGTTTAGATTTTTGGAATGAAAAATTTTGACAAACAAGTTACAATTGAAAACCAGTTTTTATTAAAATTAATTTTGCTATGAACTTTACAACTATACTGGTTCTGAACCAGTCTACACGTACCAAATCTTAGTTTTGCCAAACAAACCCCTAAAGTCATTCAATGCTAAATATAGAATATAGATGAAACTTTAACTTTAGATTTCCTTAAATGTATACGTGAAATAAACTTGATTCTAATTTTTTTTTTTTTTTTTTGGTATATTTATATTCATGTTTATTTTCATATATAATTAAAACTAAATGTGTTTATTTTATTCTAAAAAAGATTTTTATATTCAAAAATCAAACATAGATAGAAAATCAAAATTTGAAAATTTAAAATTTGCAAGATTTTAGGAATTTAGATACTAACCGTCAAATATGGAACAAATTTCAAATTCCAACATCTTAATTAGGGCCAAAATCGTTTTTTCAAATAAATAACTGAATCTTTTTTATTACTATATTTAATCCAGAATTTTTAGGTATAGACTCCTAGCTTCCTACCAAGAGGTTTTGAGTTAACACCCCCCAAAAAAAAAGAAGCAAAACAATATGTTTTAGAGTTTAACTAGTGTATAAACGATAGGTGTATAAATAATAATGGAACATTAAGGAACTAAATAGAAAATATAAATATTTAGCAAAAAATTCAAAATTTAAATTTATTATTATTTAATACCTTTTTTTTTTTTCTAATTTTGTCAAATTTAATACAAGAACATATCTTTTTTTTCAAACCAACCGTGAATTATTATTATTTTTTTAAATTAAATAGCATTATAGGAAGTGGATAAGAAAGAGAGTGAGTTAGCCTAATTTAATTATAAAAATTAAGTTCCAAAATAGGCCCAAAAATAAAATAATAATAATAATAATAATTCCTTCTCGATCACTAATAACTATTTATCACTTAAAAGATATTGGATCATGGTTTTTGCCTTTTTTGAAAATATGACTAACAATGTTATGAAAAAAAAGAGTTTTGCCGTTTTAAAAACGAGCATTTGAAAATTGAAATTGAAATGGATATAAGGAGGGAGAGAGAGTAAAGATTGGAACAGAATTGAAACACATAGCCCATTAATTTAAAGTGTGCTACAGACCCTTTTATTATTATTACTATTATTATTATTATTATTATTATTTAAGGGAGTAGTTGAATAATTGATTAGAAAAAAAAAGTGAGAGCTTGCACGACAACTCACAATAAGAAGGATTTGTTATTTTTATAGGGTGAGTAGCTTAGTGGATGAGCAAGCAGGACTGAAGGCGTATCAAGCCCCTTGGTCTTGGGTTCGACTCTTACTAACTACTAATATCCTGGGTCACGGACCGCAAGGCTCAATCCTTGTTTCGAAAGCCTTGTTCGAGGTGCATGCATGATTTAGTTTGATGGACGCAAGCTGGCCCAGGATACCTGTATAACAAATAAAATAAAATAAAATGCAATGAGTCATATTGTTCAGATGAAAATTTAAATCAAATTATGTGAATTACTTGATATAACAATATATAAGAACTTTTACTTTTGTGAAGGTGAAATCACCTGTACCGGCCAAGATACAAAATACTTCGTATGTGTGTTCCAAAAAGGATTGTTAAATAGACTAAAGTTTGAATGATGTTTTAGTGAAAAATTATTAAATATATAAATCAAAACTTTAATTATGTTTTCATCGAAATTGGTATGATTGATGTGATAACTATATAGTCATTCTATTATAACGTCGACCTTGCATAAGGTCGGCTCAATATCTCATATTTTAGAAGACAGTTCGTAAAACTGACTGTTGGATTAGATGCTCCCACTCTGTATGTCATGCCTGCAAAAAATCACAGTGATCCGACGGTTGGGTTTTGAAATATGTCATTGTAAAAATATGCAACTTATTTGTTCTTCAAAAAATCACCATTTTTTTTTAATGTCAGTTATTTCAAAAACCAACCGTCGGATCACTGTGATTTTTTGCAGGCATGACATATAGAGTGGGAGCATCTAATCCAACGGTCAGTTTTACGAACTGTCTTCTAAAATTGGAGATATGGAGCCGACCTTGCATAACCTCGACCTTATAATAGAATGACTGGATAACTATATATCTTATTAATATATAAAGAATAATACGCTGATGTGACAGTCCTAAAATTCATTTCCTCCTTAATTCGTTCTTTTCTCTCCTTAATTCTCCCCATTCCTTCATTTTTATTGGTTTTGGTTCTACTTTAAAATGATATGGCATTATATCATCAGTCCAATTAATTAAATAAAATTTAAACTTTTAATGTTTTTTATTGAGCTGGATTCCATTTAAGTTTTATTTTTCTTTCCATAATTATTTTTCGAGTAATACTATTTCATTACCTTTTTCCAATCATCTCACATGGACTAATGGTCTTTATGATCTTGAAAAAAAAAAATATTACATTTATTGATATGAACAACACATCAAATGCCAACTAAGGTGGGTGAGGGAGCATTTTTTTTTTAAAAAAATTTATTCTTTTTATTTATTGTGGATCTCAACTACTTCTCACTCTTTCTCTACTTAATTATATTTTATTTTTATTTTAAAAATCGGTTTCACTTTACTTTTTACTTTTTTTGTGGCATTTTAAAATTTTTAGTTTATGAATAATACATTCAAATTAAGAGTTTCAATCATTCTTATTTATTAAAATATATATTAATTCTAACCCTATAAATATTAAGATCAAATGATCAAAATTATCTAATTAAAATACTTATTTTATACAATTATAGTTTATTAGATAAAACCTTATTGATAAGTCTCGCGCATTACACAGGTTTGCGCTCGTTATAAATATAAAAGAAAATACATTTTCTGGTATATTTTTGACAGGGAGGGAAGTTAGTTTGGTGCGCACAACCTAATCTAGAATACCCATTACCAGAATTAAAAAAAAAAAAAAAAAAAAGTACAAAAACAAAAGGAAATACATTTATTCCTACACTCCTACATATTGAGTGAGTGCCCTTAATTAGCATTTTCCATATATATATATATATATATATATAGAGAGAGAGAGAGAGAGAGAAAGAGAGAGAGAGATGATCCATTTGGGTCCCTTTACGGTTCACTTTTACGGTCCACTCCTCATTGGGATAGGTATTTTGAAAAATCAACCCTTGGATACAGTTGGTTCATTAGAAAATTGTCTGTGAAAAAAACCGACACTTTAAAGAACAAAAAAATTAATGTCAGTTTTTTTCATAGTTAGTTTTCTCAAAAACCAACCGTTGGATCACTGTGAAATTTGGCAGTCATGACAAACGTAACAGAAGTATCTAATCCAACTGTCGATTTTTTAACTTACATATCCCAACCATCCCAGTGAGGAGTGGACCGTAAAAGTGGACTGTAAAAAGGGACTCCAATGGATCATTTATATATATATATATATATATATATGACTTGCATACACATTCTTAATCTCATCCTAGCTTTCATTTTACTTTAATCTAACGGTTATCGTCTAATAGATTTAAAAACAAAAAGACAACTTTTGACTCCGTCTTTCCCTGCCCAAAGATGTTCCATCTCCCATTTTTCACTCTCTCCTGCCCACTTTTCACTCTCTCGCCCCTTCTCTCTTCCCTCCCCAACGAAACCCACTCATCTCTCTTACCTATCACAGTTGGCAACTAGCCACAACATCGGCCAATTCCTCCTTGCCGGTGAAATTAGTGGCCACAACCTAGCATTTTTTTTAAAAAAAAAGTAATATCAATTAAATTGTTTCCTTGTTACAAACTTACAATGACAAAACAGCAGCCCCATACAAAATGCTTATATACTCCAAAATAAATAAACTTCACTCCATCTAACAGCATGGAGAATGGTTGGCATGAGAGAGTCCAGCGAAACAGAGAAAGAAAGAGAGAGAGAGATGGTGAGCGTGTGGGAGAGGGATTCGTTGGCATGAGAATGACCAGTGATGGGCCTTCGTTGGGTTGGACGGGACTACGGGAAGGGCGAGAGAGAGTGAAAAGGTGGGCGAGAGAGAGTGAAAATGGGAGAGGAAACATACATCTTTGGGCAGGGGAGAGAGAGAGTTAAAAGTTACCTTTTTCCTTTTTAAATCAATTAGATGATGACTGTTAGATTAAAGTAAAATAAATGGATGATATTAAGAGTGTGTATGAGAGTCGATTTAATGAGTCATGTGAAACCGTTCCATATATATATATATATATATATATATAGGCTATGGGCCTATGGCTCATAGGCTAATAGGCTAATAGCTATACTTCCATGGATGATGCCATCATGGCAAGCTTCTCCAAGAAGGCATAAACATTGTATATTTTAGACGTTCGTGCATTTTAAAATTTGGGTTTTCCAAGAACGAAAGAAATATTGCATGGGCGCGGCTGCCATGCATCATTACTCTTCAAAGAATTAATGCATTTATGCAAAGCTCATTTAAGAATCATAGCGCGCGCTTTTGAACTTCCCAAAATTTTGCAATTAACATTTACCAACACATCATCTTCTGTTCATTAATTTGTTCAAAATACTTAAGTGGAAAGAAGTCGATCGATCTCTTTTATAATTCGTAGTACAAACCTAAATTCTGGATCAAGGAAATACCTGTAAGAATAAGAAAACATGCATATGGTAATGACCATACTTCTTGATTCTTTACTGTTATCATATATGTTGAGATTTATACTAATGATGGCCTTGATTTTAATATATATATATATATGTTGCAGGGAGAAGGTAGCAGCTTAGAACTTTGTATCTCAATGGGGCCATGGGGAGGTCCAGGTGGGAACAAGTGGAGTTGGATATCCAAAGGTGGTATCAAGCAAATAGTAATCGCTCATGGATCGTGTATTGATTCAATTTTATTCAAAAGCGATGATGGAAATGGTTCCTTGGAGTATTCAGTGAAGTTTGGCGGCAATGGCGGGAATCGAACTGACAAGGTAAGTAAAAAATTCTTCACTACATCCTGTTTAATTTCTAGATGGCATGTATTCTCAATTTCAAAATATCACTATTTTTTCACAATTGATTTTTCCAAAATCTACCATGGGATCTGCGTGATTTTTTACATACATGACATAACATTCATGATATAAAAATTAAGCACATACACAGGGGCGGAGCTAAAGGTAATTGAAGGGGTGCCATGGCACCCCCAAGATTTCAAAATCCTTATATATATGTATGCTATACATGTTGACATATGTAATATTTAATGTGATTTTGATATTGGCACCCCCAATATTCCACTGTACTCCTATTAGGTTATTAGTTACTTAGTCTACTACTACCCACACATTAAATACTCCAAAAATTCAATCATGTCACCACCAGCCCACAAAGTTCTATTAGGCTATTAGTTAGTAGTCTACTACCCACACGTTAAATACTCCAAAAATTCAAGGGTCTTGTTACTGCAACCCCTCCCAACTATTAGTCCATTCCAACCATTTGTGATTTTTTACCGTTTTATGAAAAAATACATTATTTTTAAGAAAACTAGCCACATAATCCACTAGAAAACATCATTTTGAACAACTTTGTAGAGGAAAGTTTTTCCAAAATCTATCATTTAAGTAAACTTTTTTGACCATTTATTATTTTTACAGAATATTTCATAAAAAATGCCAAAAAATCTACTTAAATGATAGATTTTGGAAAAACTTTCCTCTACAAAGTTGTTCAAAATGATGTTTTCTAGTGGATAAAGCAGCTAGTTTTCTTAAAAACAATGTATTTTTTCATAAAACGGTAAAAAATCACAAATGATTGGGGTGGGATAATAGTTGGGAGGGGTTGCAATAACAAGGCCCAAATTCAATCATTTCGACACCAGCCCACAAAGTCTTACTTTTCTTACCAAATCCTATCAACCAA
>JAESVK010068513.1:0-17051 GCA_017140935.1 Hamamelis virginiana
ATTGAAGGAATTTAATTACACACTAAATTTAAATTAGTGCCACTTTGCAGTTAAAATTTTGATTTTAATCTAGTTGAGCCACTCGCAGTAAAAATTTTGAAACTCTGACCGTTGGATTTGATATTCCTATAATGTATGTCATTGTGGACCAGCCACTTGACGGGGCGCTCTACGAGGAGGATCTACATCATCACCGGACGATGTGATTAGGGGGGTTTAGAAAACAAAACAAAGGAGTTGCCACCTTATTTTTAAGGAATAAGGAAACCATAAAAATATTTTATTTTCAATAAAACAAACTCCATTAATGGAAAAGCAGTCTACAAACCGGAGTTGGATCCGGGGGCTAGGTTACGACGTGGGAAGGTTCCAAGCTTTCACTTGTAGGGCACCCACCTCGCCCTAATTAAAGGACTTCTAATTTATTTGGGCTATTTAAATTCTTAATGCAAACAATCCTAAATAATCTAAATCAACCAATAAAGTAGTGATATAAATGCAGTATCTATATTAGTTATATTAATAAATAAATATATAAATATATACAAACAAACCCTAAAAACCTAGAATACCCTACGGGCATCCTAGGGCGGACTTGAGCCCTATTAGCGCCTACGTAACTTACTAGTATCACCTAGCAAGTATCAAAGTCCACGTAGTTCGACTACCCTAGGACTCTCCTATTGTAATCGATCACATCATCAAAGGTATTCAACCTAATTCAAGACTCTAACTTCGAGAGTTTTTGTTTGTTTAATATCATTTATTTGAAATCATTTCAAATTAAAAGACTTTCTTAAAATCCAAATATTCTAAAATAATTCTTATCTTTAGAATTAAATTCCAATGGAAAATCTTTTTCAAAGATATTTCAAGAAAACAAATCATATTGAGAGGAATTTCATTCCAAAGTAAAAATCTTTAAAACATTTCAAATCTTTTTGAAAATCATTTAGTAATCAAATATCTCATAAAATCATATTTATTTCATAAACATTGCATCAAAAATCTTTTTTAGGAAATCTCTCGAAGATTGACTCTTAAATCGATTAAAATACTCAAATCTGAGTGTGACTTTTACAACAAAGGAAATTCCTAGGGAAGGTCAAGTGACCTTCCTAAACCTAGAGTCTCTTACTAGCCCTAAAGTTAATCTAAAAACCCTAAAATCCTAATGCAATGCATGCTGTAATTTAAATAAATCCAAACAAATATACATGAAATTGATCCTAACAATGCATGATAATGCTCCTAAATGCATACTAATTAATCTATGTGAACCTAAGCATATTTCTAAGTTGGATTTGGCCTTAAAATAATTTTTAGAACTAATTTAAGGACATAAACAAATCCGGACATATTTGAATATGAACCTTAAACCACTCCAAAAATCATGAAAACAAAGAATAAAAATGTGAAGATGACCTAGCATACTTTCTACATGAATATACTATGAAAATACTATAAAAATCATGCAAAAATATGGCTTAAAAATGTTAATTAAACCACTTTAAAGCATATATTCAAATCTGGACAGATTTGAATACATGTTCCAAATAGCTTAAAAAACATTGTTAATCCATAAAAAATGACAAATAAACACCCTAGCATACAATCTAACATGCTATACTAAATTACCATGCAAAACGTATAAGAAAACTAACAACAAACATGCTTTAAACAACTATTTTAAACACAAGGGGAGGATCGTACCTTCGCACGCTCCCTCGTACACAATTTATATATTCAATCCATCAAATCGATATCAAGTGTTCAAATAATCATAAAAAAGCATAAAAAAATGACTCACGACTCATAACATGTCAAGAATACATATTAACACATTCATATTACCATTAAAATCACCAATCAAATATTTAGAGACTCAAATAACAATATGAACATATCAATATCTATTTTAAACATGCTTGCACATAAATAATAAAAAAAAAAACTCATCCTAAACATGGTAACTAACATAAAATAACAACAAAGCTAATCCTAAACATGTTAACTAGCACAAAATGATAACAAGACTAATCCTAAACACCTCTAATCACATAAAATCATAATAAAACTAACCCTAATCATGCATACTCACATAAAATCACAATAAAGCTAACCCTAATCATGCATACTTACATAAAATCATAATAAAACTAACTCTAATCATGCATATATACATAAAATCATAATAAAGCTAACCCTAACATGCTTACCCACATAAAATCACAATAAAACTACATTAACCTTAAACATGCATTCTAACATAAAATCTCGATAAAGTTAACTAACCTTAGACATACATGCTAACATAAAATCATAACAAAAACTAAACCTAATCATGCATGCTCACATAAAATAACAATAAAAGACAACCCTAATCATGCTTGCTAATATATAATCATAATAAAGCTAACCCTAGACATGCAAACTACATTAAATAAGCCACATACATCAACTAACATCATTCTAACATATGCAAGCAACTAAAAAAAATTATTTATATTATACATCTTGAATGCATGAGAATGGAAAAAAAAGAAGGATTTACATAAAAAAAAAATCAAAGAATAGGACCATGGTTAAGCATTTACCTTTCGATCTCCTTCTTGGCTACCTTTCTCAAAGCTCCTAGCCTTGAGTTCTTGCCCCTGCAATGGTGTAACAATGGAGAACCAGATCTGTAGCCTCCGTCTCTAAACCTTAGAATTCTCCTCCTCCTCCCTCTAACTCCATAATGCAGTATATATAGAGTTAGGGTTCAAAACCTTGAATGGTTAGGATTAATCCATCTAAAAAACAATCCTAGGGCTTAGAATGAGTCTCCCTAGGGTTTGAAAGCTGAAACCCTTCGAATTCATCCCAAAAAAATCAAATCAAATCGGCCAAAATAGGTGAAAATTTCCAAAATTGCAAAATCTGATCGAGCATGCTGGTGGCCGTCCTGGCCTGGACGGCTGGCCGTCCTGGCCTGGACGGCTGGCCGTCCTGGGCTGGACGGTTGGCCATCCTAGCTAGGACGGTCACGATAGTGACTTCCCAAATTTTCTTCCCAAATTCTAGGGTTTTCAAATTTTGGCCATATTTTGGTCAATTCTGATCCAAATTCGATGGTTCAGGGCTCAAAACGACCGTGTTTTGATCCTCCATATTTTTAGAATGTTTTTGGGTTAAAAATACTTGACCATGGTCAAGGGTTTTAGCAAAAAGCTAGCCAATTGACCCGGTTGTGCCAAAATTGGTCATATGACCATTCTTTGTTTTGTAAAATTGATCAATTCGGCTTGCACCACTTCTAAAAACATGGTTTTAATATGAAATTGGTACTTGAAAACATGTTTTGAAAATCTTTCATTTTGGTGCAAATGACCAATTCACGGTCGATTTGAACAAAATCCTAATTCAGCTCATTCTTACCCGTGAGATCGATTTTGGGCGAATCTATCCCAACCATTCAAATGCTCAATTGACACTTCAA
The DNA here is from genome assembly GCA_017140935.1 of Hamamelis virginiana. Lineage (NCBI taxonomy): Eukaryota > Viridiplantae > Streptophyta > Magnoliopsida > Saxifragales > Hamamelidaceae > Hamamelis > Hamamelis virginiana. The sequence goes on from JAESVK010068513.1 coordinate 3,482, forward strand.
AAACACTCCCCACATCCATATAAACCTCATGAGACAATCCGTTTCGAATTCGGAGGTCATTCGGAAATTATACGAGAAAAAGGACGAAAATGCCCTTCAAGTCGCAAAAACCCTAATTACCCATCGAGCTATCATCAGAATGCTATGAAAATTTACAGGGATGTTCTAAAACACCTCAAAAGTCAAATGCAATACAAATGGGTTGATTCCAATCCAAATGTATACATGAAATAATGAATTGTCCTTTTCCTTAGAAAAGGGCAATTTGGGCAATTTGGTCTTTACAAGGCCAATCCCTCACCAAATGATCAGCTATTCTAGTTAATCATTTGCATGAACATATGGTAGAAATAATTGGTAAAAATGGGGTGTCCACAGTCATGTCTACCAAAAATCACAATAATCTGACGGCTTTTTTTTTTGAAAAATATAACTTTGAAAAACTGTGACTTTTTTGTTCTTACAAATGTTATTATTTTTTAGCAGTCAGTTTTCTCATAATCCAACCGTTGGATCACTGTGATTTTTGGCATGCATGACATACATTATAGGAGTTTCTAATCTAACGGTCAGTTTTTCTTAATTTACACTGCATTTGAGATGCTCTTATATTTCGAAAACCGACCGTTGGATCATAGTGATTTTTGGCACCCATGACATTCATAAGATGAATATTTTATCTAACGGTCGATTTTTCAAAATATGATATGCAGCTTAAGCAAAAGGGCTAAAATACTCTTAAATTAGTAAATAACCCCATTTTAAAAAAAAAAAAAGACTCTTGAAGCCATAAAGGCTAAAAGAGTAAATTTGTCAACAAAAAAACCCCAAATAGCAAAAAACCATAGGCAGATTTCATCGTTTCAATTCTCATTTCTCAGTTTTTTGATTTTTTCACATCTTGCTCCTCACAGCCTCTAAACCCCCAAGGCGGCATAGCCTTACCCCACCAATTCCTACCGCGGCGCAGCCTTAACCCGCCGCGGCGCAGCCTCACGACCCTCATCCCACTGCGGCATAGCCTCATGGCCTTCAGCTTCACGGAGTCACGATCCTATATAATGCAATTATAAGGCATCGAAACATATATATACAAGGAACAAAAAAGTCAACGCCTTTGAGAGGATCGAAGCTGCGAGGAGGGGATCCACCGCTGATCCTGTTACCGGTATTCCACTTTCTTTCTCTAGCTATTCCGCCTCTCCTTAAGCTTCAATTTTCTCAATCATTTGTACACCCCTACCTCATATATTTAAATGGTGTATAAATTAAGATGTAAAGTATTTTAATTTAGTAAGCTCGAGAAATTAAGAAAAATAGTAATTAATTAAGATGTCATCTAAGATCCCATGCTTTAGTTCTTATAACTTTTAAATTCTTGCAAATTAATTTAATTATTATTGCAATTATTATTATTATTAATTAATTAATTTATTTTTTGCTATGTCATTATCATTCGTTGCCACGTACAATTTATCTTGAACAAAGCATTTTGGGTTAGGTGCAATACCTACTTAATCTAATTAGTCTTTGAATTGATTCTTTGCATGGTGGCATTTGCAGCACTCATGAGTGAATGACGACTCTTTTTTTTTTTTTTTTGGAAACTCTAGCACTATATCAAGAAAACATCACTTTTGGCAGAGGAAAACCATTGGAAACAAAAAAATCAACTTATAATAACCAAATAACCTAGGAAGATAAATATACAATTAAACCCATCCCAACTAATAATCTTAGAACAAACAAAAACCTGAACTACCAAACAGATAAAAGAACTCACGTACATAAAAAAAATCAAAGACCGAAACCAGATCTACAATCTTAACAAAGGAAGATCAATCTTATCAATCTTTAGAATTCCTCTCAGCCGATGCGGTATATCCTTAAAACTTGTCCAAACTTTGGATTCTTGACATCCCCATTTTGCTAGGAAATCAGCAGCAGCATTACGTTATCTAAACACATGCCGAAACACCACTTGCTTACCAGCAATAATCTGAATAATCTCATCCCATATTCCACATCTCTTTTTCTCCGACCAATGAACCACAAGCAAATAATCTAATTCCACTTCCACTTTCATCAAACCAAGTTGTTTACAAAATTGTAAACCATGCAGCAGGGCCCTTAATTCTGCAATATAATTTGTACCATGTCCCAACTTTTTAGAGAAAGCCAAAATCAACTTAGCATTCACATCTCGTATAACTCCACCTTCCCCCATACACCCAGGATTATCATCACAACTTTCATCTACATTTAATTTAAACCATCCATCAGTCGGTCTCAGCCAAAACAATCTTTAAATTTTTCTATTTGGGTTCTTTAACACGGATAGACAATTCAGCCAAAACTCTCATATCATCCATTTTTAATTTATTTCTAGCTTTCAATCTCATAGCTGCCCAAGAAATTGTTGCTTTAATCGAGATCCAAAGTGCTTCTTCCACGGATATATATTTCTCTTCCATCTGAGCTTTACATCTCCACATCTGAGCTCCCTTTTTGTGATGAGTGTGCTGCCCTTCGAAACCAAAATTCGATTTATTCTTTCCATTTCCTGTTCGATATAAATGGCATACCCATTAAAATAGAAATGCGACGCCAAATTTCATTAGCCACTCTGCCCGTAGCGAAAACATGATCCTGACTTTCCATATGGCCCCTTTTACAACAAGAAAATTTAGAGACCAATGGAATGCCCACTTTCCGAATACGATCATCAACACTTAAAACAAGAATTTAGTGCTTTCCACATAACAATCGAGTATTTTTTTGGTAAAGCTCCATGCCAAATTCACTCTGACCACTTTAACTTTGGAGCTGTAACTCGGATACAATCCCAAGCCGACTTTGAGGAAAATTCACCATTCGAACTAGGTGTCCAAACAAGTACATCAGCCCCTTGTTTTGCCGAATCCAAACAATTTACAATATCCTCCAGCTTGTTATCCCCAACTAATTGCCTTATTAAATCAACATCCCACCCAGATTCAATTTTGCATTCACAAAATTTTAACAAAGGCCGATCATGATCAGGAAATTCATCTAAGAGAGGTCCACTTTCAAGCCACTTATATCTCCAAAAAAAAAAAAATTACCTTCTCGAACTTTCCATTTTGCATTATTCAACACTTTAGGAAAACAACGCAAAATATTTTTCCAGAAAGGAGACCCTTTATTCACATCTACCAGTGAAATATGATGATCTTTGACGTATTTGGCTTTAAAAAAATTAGCCCATAAAAATTGCTTTGTCAAAATCTTCCATGTAAATTTCATAAACAAAGACATCTGAACTTCCTCCAAACTTCTCAATCCAACTCCCCCTTCAGATATCGGCTTGCAAAGAAACTGCCAAGCCTTCCATTTCCTCTCCAGTTTTCCATCAGCAGACCCCCGGAAAAAATTACTCATAAGTTGATTGATTTTAGCCAAAACCAACTTTGGAGCATGCACAACTGACAACAAATGAATAGGCATGCTAGAAATGACATGCCGCAACAACAAAATACGAGCACCACTTGACAAAGATCTATGTTGCCAACCCCTCAATTTTCCTCTCATTCGAGCCACCATATCATCAAAATGAGCCACTTTTAAACAGCCAGAAATTAGAGGAGCTCCCAAATATCTCATAGGAAAAAACCATTCAGAAAAACCAGTCAAATGCAATAAACAGCGCCTTCTTGCAGTAGGAACTTGCTTTCCAAAGAAAATTGCCTACTTTTCCTTGTTAACAACTTGTCCCGACCATTCCTCATACATGCTAAAAATATCCCGGATTTTTGTTAAAGAAGCACGGCCAGCATTTGCAAATACTAGCACATCATTCGCATAAAGTAAATGCGAAACAAGGGGAACACCACGAGGATGACAAAAAGGCTTAATTGAACCAGCATTAAAATTCTTTTTCAACAAACGAGACAAAATCTCCTCAACCAGCTGAATAAATAAGTATGCCGATAAAGGGTTTCCCTGTCATGTTCTCTCTTTTATCTTCAAACATGCACAATGTTTTCCTTCATTTGGAACCAATGAATGATAAGCTGATTTGGAAGCATTCTTCTTCGGGCTCTCTTATTTTTAAAGACGCCTATAAGTTTTATAGGCCTAAACAATCTTCTGTCACATGGGGAAAAATTGTTTGGAGAAAATTTATTCCTCCAAGATGGTCAGTTTTATTTGTCAGATTATTTTATAATAAGCTGCCAACAGAGAATAATTTACAGGCTCGAGGGTTTCAAATAATTTTTCCATTGTGATTTTGCTCGGGCTTTATGATCTTGGATTTATTCTACGTTTCATGTAAGGTTTTCTCTTCATCAGAGCATTAAGTTTTGTTTAAAGAAGTTACTTTCTCATACTTTTAGCCCTCAATTAACAGATCTTTGGGTGATAGCTGCAATTTCTATTTTATGGATTATTTGGAAGCTTAGGAATGCTTTAAAATTTGAAGGCAGGCAAATTCCTTTGTCCAAAGCTAAGGACATGGTTTTTCATTGGGTGAAACTTTATAGTCATTTGAGTTCTTCTCACATGAGTAACTCAGTGATAGATTTGTAGATTCTCAAACTTTTTCAGATTCCTGGGACACCTAGAAAAACTCCTAAGTTCATTCTTGTTTATTGGTTTCCTTCTATTTCTAGTTGGGTTAAAGTTAATATTGATGGAGTTGCTATGGGTTGTCCTGGACCAGCTACTCGTGGAGGTGTTTTTAGGTCTCATAGGGGTTTTGTCAAAGGTATTTTTGGCAACAGTATTGGCATCCAAACGGCTTTTAATGCTGAAGTGACTCTCTAGTTTTGGTAAATGGAATTTTAAAGAAAAATTTGCAGCCTCTCTGGGATTTGTTAGCGAAGTGGAATAATTGTCTTCTTCTAATGGAGAAAATGAACGCAAGGGTCTCTCATGTGTTTAGAGATGGTAAAATGGTAGCTGATACGATAGCTAATAAAGCTATTTCACTCAATGTTCTCTCTTGGTGACATTCAGATCCTGGATTTTTATCTCATTACCTTCATAGTGATATGTTAGGATTATCCAACTATATGTTTATTGATTGATTTTTTTGTGATCTGGAATGTGACAAATATAAGTCACCTTGACCAGACTTTTATTTTTTTTGATCTTAGGTTTGTATTCTTTCTTTCGTTTCTTTTTAAATAAATTTTGGGGTCTATGGCACATGATTTTGAGGGTCTAGGGTGCCAACCTAGTTGGGATTCTAGCTCCCCCTTTGATGCCTAGCTACCACCCTCTTATCTTTCCCCCCTAAAAAGGAGGTTGTTTAGGGATATAGATTCAAGAGAGATTTGACAGAGTTGTGAATTTAATAGAAAAAGAAAAATGAGGCTCAAAATGAATCATTTAAATCTTCACTAAAACTGCAATGCTATATACCCTAAAAAAATTCAAATTAAGCTCTTTATTTATTATCAAATTTACAACTTAGATCATCTGCCGTATTATTTAGAACACATTTCAGGGAGAATTTTTTTGGGACATTTAGTATTTTTCTTTCTAAAAATATTGATGTGAAACACTTTGTATATACTTGGATGGGCAATTGGCACAAGAAAGTCGAAGTATATACTTTATTCAATACAAACTCTTTGTACTGGGCCTATGTTAAAACTCTGGGCGCGCCTGAACAATTGACCAATCCAAGTTTTAAGGCCTGGATCGTTTTTTGAAATGTAAATGCAATCAATTAAATAAGTCGCAGCTATGGTTTCATGTCATTATGAAGAAAAGGATGGAAAAGAATTAAACGATATTATGCTTAGTTTGATACATTCAAAGAGAGCAGGGGAAACTAAATTAAAGGATGGTAAGTACGTACCATCTCTGTCTATAGATGGGTTTTATCTATTTTTGCAAGAATTTCTTGAACCAAATAGCTGAATGCTTGGGATATCTTTTCAAGCCATCTTTGTAGTCTATGAAGTTGATGCCAAACCTAACAGTGTAACCAGTAGACCACTCGAAGTCATCCAAAAATGACCATGCAAAGTAACCTTTCACATCCACACCATCACTGCCAAAACCCCCACAATTAGTATATGTAAATACAATTAATCAAATTAATCACCATTAAATGAGACATAAAAAATTATTATTATTATTTTTTTTTGGGTCCTTTAGGAAGTCTGTTAGGCTTTTGAGCTAGACAATGAGAGTAGCTCTCCCCACCACCCTAAACCCTCCCAATCTGGAAGCCGGGATTTGAACATAAATATTTAATATAACCACCAAGAGACTTTACAGACAGATTGTTATGTGGGTGTCTTGAATTAAAACCCGTTTGCGACCCGAAGACCCGATTTGGACATGCGGTTTGACCCGACCCGCTTATGTTAATTAGGGCTTCGGTATATAAGGGATTTAGAAGGGTTTCTTTAGCACGGATTAGGTTTTGTATTTGCTTGAGCCGCACCAGCTCTTCTCTCCACATAGTGATCGAAATTCTCTCCTCGTCGCTACCCCGTGGATGTAGGCTATTTGCCGAACCACGTAAATCGTGTGTGCATTGTGTGATTGATTGATCTCTTCTCGTTTGCATATTTTGTTTGATTATTTCGTTGTGGTCATAAATCTCGAATCGTTTGTCTATTTCACAACACAGATTAACTAGTATCTTCATTAAAAATGGAATTTTATATACTTTGGAAATAATATAAATTTTGAAAAAGAAAAGAAAAAAGAAGTGGCACAACCCTTAAAAACTCGAGTGATAGCAAAACCTTAAAAACATGAAGAACAAATATATATATATCTAATTGAGAAATTAAACTCACTTAATGGCTCTTTGAAGGGACAAAAGATGTCGATAGTGGTAATCTATCCTCATGTGGTCCTTGAGGGCTTCTTTAAGTGGTAAAGTACTATTATTGTACTCATCAATCCCTGAAAATTGTTGAACAAATTTTAATTTCACTATAGATTATGTATCAACAAATTTTAATTTCACTATAGATTAAGAAATGCATAATCCATAAATTGAACCATAGACCATTTGTCGTACCATTCTCAGTAATGTAAATAGTTGGATTCTTATAATTTTCCTTTGTGAAAGTCAGAAGATCTCGAAGACCTTTTGGATAGACATGGAGCCAGTTTGAAGCAGCCTGCAAATTCAATTTCCACCCGTGTATTTAAAAGCAAACCAAAGCATCTATTATGCAATTGTGAAAAAAAATAAAAAAACTATTCAACCATCCATTTTTCACCCCAAAGCATCCTCCCATATTTGTGGGTCTCACGTTCTTGCTCCAGTCTTGTGAGAACACGTGATCGAGGTTGGAAAATCGAGGGTGCATGATTAAAATGGATGGTTGAATAATATGTTTTTGTATCATATTAATGCGTACTGAGGTATATGATGATGGCTTTATAACATACCGGTGGACCAATAGGGATTCCGTTTCTCTCAGCTGCCAAATAGAAAAAAACAAAAAATAGTGAAAAAAATAATAACAATTCTATATCACCCGATACTTTAACCTAAAATTAAAAACCATCTTAACGTGTCGTGGTTTAAGTGGTGTATAAAAAAAAATGAAGCAGTTTAAAAGGAGAGACCTCACCACTCAAATCAAGATACATCGGGGTGGTTTTTAACTTCGGATTAATGTGTCTGGTGCTGTAGTATTTTTCAAAAACTAATTAAGGCATCTTTTATTTTCTTGGATAGAATTTTGAAAGCACTGTTATTGCTTTTGAGAGCAAACAAAGGTAAAGTAATTTTTTTTTTAATCTTTAATTTGAGGTTTTATAAGAACTTACTTGTTAGATTAACGAGAGAATCCGTGGAGGAACTTATGTTTACTGTATTAGCAAAAGAAACATTGGATGCATAATTTGCAGTATAGTAATTTATTCCAATAAAATCAAAAGATCCTTTCACCATCATAGATTGCTCTTTGGTGAACTTTGGTAGCCTATGTTTAACAAGGGTACGCATGCTGTTTGGATAGTCACCATAAGTTAATGGGTTCATATACCTGCCAAAAATCATAGAATATTATAATTGTAACTAGCTAGTTTGTATTATAATGAAGTTATTGAAGCCTAGACCATAATTTCTCCTGATTTACTCACCATCCAAACATGAAATCAAGGGCTCTTTTGGCTGCCTTCTTGTTGAGTTTTGTATTGGAGTAGGGTACTATCCAATTCGAAGCTAGTGTTATCCCAATCTTCCCCTTTTGACATTCCTAAACAACTCGATCAATACCATACGTTAAATACACTATATATAAAATACTGAGTCGGGTTTTTGATGACACATTATTCTTACTCAAGGTTTGATGATGGATTACAAAAGCTAACATGGGACAAGTATTTTGAGATACTAACTGTTGGATATGTGAATAAGATATTTCAGTTATACAAATCATTCATGCCAAAATTCACATCAGTCCAACAGCTAGCGGGTCCAAAAAATGTTATAGTTTTGCCCGTTATGAAAAAAAGTTGTGAAATTGTCACAATCAGTTTTTTGAGAAATTAGCCGATTAGCCGTTGGATAATTGTATGTGATTTTTTGGCATTCATGGTGTGTATGTATAAATAAAATATCTAATTTAATGGTCAATTTTTCAAAATACTTATTCCACGTTGGATTTTGAGTCTCATGTATCAAATCATGGATAAGAATAATGAGTCACAAGAACGTGTCTCATAATACATACAAAAATGCTATAGCACCAGACACTTCAACTTAAAATTAAAAATCACCCTGACGTGTCATGCTTTGAGTGGTGTGTGAAAAAAATGGAATCAGATTGAGAGGACACGTCAGGGTGGTTTTTAATTTCGGATTAAAGTGTTGTATGGTGCTATAGCATTTTTCAAAAACATATACTAGTTGTTATTCTAATAAAACAAGTCACAATTCTTCATTAATGCTCACTTGGTATTTCTCCTTGTATAGTTTTACAGCTGCCGCATGAGAAAGAAGCAAATGATGGGCCACCAGATAAGGCTCAGTGGCAGAGTTTCCGGACTTGCAGGCTGGAGAAGCCCATGCAGAACACTGGCCTGGTGCAAAGTAACCAAGGCCCAAGTCATAACCTGCACTGCTGTAAACCCCTGGCTCATTTATAGTGATCCAATGCTTCACTCGATCGCCAAATTCTTTGTAGCAAAGCTCCGCAAAGTCTCGAAAGTCATCCCTGTACGTTGATCATCTGATCAGATGAAGTGATCGAATCATCTTCCTAATTTGACCAAGTAACTAAGCTAGTCCATCCCTCCAACATTTTCCATTTTGTGTTATGAAAATATAAAAATTAGGTTGGGTATATAGAATGGTGAGGCAGGATGCCATTGGTTCTTGGCATTGGAGCTTCCAGCTAGTGCAATGGAGATAATTTTTTGTGTGATTAATCCCTTTTGCATCCTTTAGAATGGGAACTAATTAAGATTAATTAACGTATATTAATGTGGGAGGAAGTTCAAGATTCGGGAAGGGGGTTTGGGTCTTCGAAGATTAGAGGAAGTTCAAGATTCTTTATTTATGAAGCTTGCTTGGAACTTATTGACAGGTGATTCTTTATGGGCGAATTTTTTCAAGCATAACTATGTTAAAGATCAACATGTGACTTTGGTAGATCAACGGAAGGGATCTTTATTTTGGAAACATATTGTGGGTATGGTTCCGAAGACTCTAGGCAATTCTTGGTGGCGGGTTCATGATGGACATGTCTCTTTTTGGAGAGACCCTTGGCTGAAATCGGGAATCCTCTTAAATTCTTGTGAGATATCTAATCGTCCTATTCTTAAAGTAAGGGACTGTAGGATTCAGAATGGTTGGGATGTGGATTTGTTACATCGCTTGGTAGGGGAGCCTAAAATGGAAGAAATTCTGAGTTGTCTAGGTGAACAAAGAGATGGTGCAGACCTGTTGATTTGGAAGCCAAATCTGAATGGGGAATTTTCATCGAAGTCGGCTTGGGACTGTATTCGTGTTTGTGCACCAAAATCTGAATGGGCTTCTTGGATTTGTCATTCAGCGCTCCCAAAAAAATACTCGGTCACCATTTGGAAGGCTTTTAATTTTAGCCTTACTGTTGATAGTCGAATCAGTTCTCTGGGCATTCCTTTGGCTTCAAGATGTGAATGTTGTACTCAGGGGTGTGTGGAAGAACAAGATCATGTCCTTGCCAACGGGACGATTGCTGTAGATATTTGGAGGCGTGTCTCTTTACAACTGGGGATGTCGTATGACCCGAGGAGATCATGGAGAGCATCTATGGAATTATGGTTTCGGCGCGCTACTCATTCGACTCAAAAAGGTACATTGCTTGCTCTTATTCCTATTATTGTGACTTGGTCCCTTTGGGTTTGGAGATGTAAAGCTCGTATGGAAGATAAAAGGAGTTCTGTGGGCTCTTTATGGGGCTCGATTAATTAAGGCTACTATTGCCTGGGTGGGAATTCACTTGCGTGCTAGTAAAGATATGAATGAGGGAGATGAAAAAGTGCTGAATTTTTTTTCTATTCCTATGAAACCTCTAAAAAGACAGAGATACTCTCTTGTGAAATGAGTTAAACCGTCCCCGGGCTGGTTTAAATTAAATGTGGATGGGAGTTCTTTGGGAAATCCAGGTCGTATGGGTGCAGGTGGCTTAATTAGGGATGAGAATGGGCATCTTAATTGGGCTTTTGCTAAAGAACTGGGGTACGGTTCTAATAATGAAGCGGAGCTCGTTGCGCTTTACTATGGTCTTCAATATTGTAAGGACTTAGCTATTCGAAGAGTGGAGATTGAATTAGACTCTTTGCTAGTGGTTCATTGGATAGAAAAAGGGAGATGTGAGATATGGTACCTTGAAGATTATTGGGAAAATATACAAACTATTATTTCTACCTTGGAAGTTAAGGTACAACATATTTTTAGAGAAGGAAATGCTGGAGCAGATTTTTTGGCACATTGGGCTTCAGATCAGAAAAATGGTAAGTGGAATAATTATAATGAAGTGCCTCACTTGCTCAAAGGAATTCTGAAAGTTGATAAAATTGGTCTTCAGGCTATTCGATTATAGTCGTTAATAAAGTGGAATAAGAACGTCAGTTTTGTTGGCTGTTTTGATTTAGGCCTGTTAGCTTTTTTTGTTGGCTTTTGATTTATTTGGCCTTTTTTGACACTTGGTTTTGGGTTAGTTTTTAGGGTTCTATTTTGTAAACCGTCAAGTGTAATATTGTTTCCACGGTATTCCTCCGCCTTAAGTGAGGTTTTTTTTTTAATAATCTTGGGTCGGGGCTGCTTTAAAAAAAAAAAAAAATCACTTATTAATTAGGACGACCAAACCAAAATTAACATTTAAAAAAAAAAAAAAAATATATATATATATATATATATGTGGAAGTTACTTACACAATGAAAGGACTTAAAAAGCCGACATACACATCTTCTAGTGCTTGTGGAAGATCCCAGTGGAAAAGAGTCACAAAGGGCAGCACACCTGCAATAGGAGATAAATATGAGAGAGAGGGGTTTAATTTGAGGGCAATTGCTGGCCAGACCATTTATCTTCTTGGAGGGTTTTTAATTTTTAATTTTTTAAGTTTTTTTAATTTTTTTTTTTCTGGGAATTAATCAATTGTACAAGTGATCAATCCAACGAGAATTGGTCTGGCGGCGAAAGGTTGAGCTGTAAATTTAATTATTCTGAAAATGAAATCAACCAAACTCTCTTGATAGCTACCAGCTAAGGCTTGTAATCCATTATGGCCAAGCTTTTTGTTTTAGCCCAATGTGACCTCCAATTTTTTATTCAGGCACAATTGCAAATTTGAATTGATTCAACTCCATGCGATTAGTTGCCTATTTTTAATTAGGGTTTAATACCAATGGGCCATTGGTATAACAGTGCTATACCAATAAGCCCTTGCCTTTTTTAATGATACTTGTATCTGTGAAAGTTGATTAAAATGGACAAAAATATCCTTTCATTAACAGGATATTATCCAATATTATCAGAAAATCAACTTAACAGAATATTATTCAATATTATATCCATGAATCAAGGAATATTTCAAATATTGAAACTCATTTACAAAGGAAAGTCCATCCTAGTCAACTTCCCCAAAATCAAGGGATTATATCAAGATAAACTTAAATCATATATACATGACCCAAAGTCGTGACTCATTGTGAGTGTGATTTTTAAGAAAAATTACACAGAGTCATGAATCATTGTGGGCGTGCTTAGACCATATTGGACCATTGCACAGAGTCGTGACTCTGTGTGGGCGTGCTCATTAATCTTGGATCAGTGTACAGAATCATGACTCTGTATGAGCGTGACACATTGTTAGTCCGACACAGCATGAGGAAAGGAAAATATAATGCATATGCAACATTGCATAAACCCATTCTTCCTAAAGGAACTTTATACGATATGATTCCAATGATTTTATCAATGTTTCTAGAATTAAATTTAACCAAATATGATATGGAAAATGAATTTACAGATATACTAGTATCTCTGTAAAAAAGCATTATTTCATACACAAATGAAACAATAAATATGCATATAAATCATGTAAAAACTAAAATAAAACTGACCTTTTTTTAAGAACAAACCACCCACTTTAAAATACCTTAAAGCAACAATAATGGAAGTGCTTTAACTGGAAGTGAACACGTGAGGCTTTGGAGGTTTCAGATGTTTATGTGGGTAATGACCATGAACACGTGAGGTGAGGCTATGCTGGGGAAATGACCATGAACACGTGAGGTAAGGGTATGGAGATTTTCGGATAAAATAGTTTTTGAGGCTGTTATTGAGGAAAGACAATGAAAGGTCTCCAAAATTCTGATTACAATTCAAATTCAAAAATAAACCTATATCACACTTACCTAATCCATAGGAGATATTATTCAAATATTAAATTATCTATTCACAATAAATCATGAAATGATATCTTAACTAAAATCAAGCTTAAAATAAGGAAAAGGTATTATAGACTATCTATACTCAATAGTTGACTTCTAATTTGACCTGGAAGGGCCTATCAGTATAAAATCACATACTTTGGACTTAGTGATAAAAAAGACCATATCAGGGGCCTATTGATCATTTTCTCTTTTAATTAAAACCATGAGATCGATGGAGGCATAGAATTATGACCGTTGGATAGGAGCTCATTGATGAGATTGTTGTAAAAGTTGACACCTTCCTTGTTCACTCCTCCACTTAGCTTGAAAAGAAATACAATAAAATTCAGAAAAGGAAGCAGAAAAAAAAGAAAAGAAAAAGATCAAAATCATATTCCAATAAAATGTTTTATTGGAATCATATTCCAATAATTATCGATCTTACGAGGTAATAGTCTGGACCATGAGATGGAGAATCTGAATGCATCCATTCCCATTTCCTTCATTATTTGGACGTCTGCCTGCATGTTTCAATATTTCTCAATCCTCATTATCATAAGAATAGGTAATTAAAATTAAGTAGATTAAAATTAAAAGACCTTAGCTTAGGCCACCATTGATGACAAAGATCTATATATATATATATATATATATATATATATATATATATATATATAT
>JAESVK010068514.1:0-10821 GCA_017140935.1 Hamamelis virginiana
AAGAGTGAACGAGAGAGGCCTCCCGATCCAGGTTGGCTGGTTCACAGACTGGCGACTCCGCTGGGGATGTCGAGGGCTAAACTGAAATTAATTATTTTTGGGCTTTTCAATTTCTTAATTAAAATCAATCACTTGCATTTGTATGACTGTGTGACTTTAATTCCTGCATTGTGTGCGCATTGACTCTGCATGTTTAGGACGTTGTATGCTATAGCCAACGATGAGCCTAGCCCTGGGCCCGGTTTCTTTGACTCTCGGGTTCCATGTATGCGAAAGCCATCACCCTTCTTGCCAAGTACCTTCGGTCAAACGGACCAATCACGTACTGTTGGACCCACGCGGCATTCCTGATGTCACATGTGGTTAGGTATATCGATTGGACCGAACGAGTAAGGGACACTTATCCTACCCTTTGCATTAGTCCATATAGACTGTCTTTGTAGGACACATACCCTACTTCACTTTTAAGCACATTATTGTAATGTTATGCTGCCGGATTTTACCCCCGGTTTTGTATGAGCCATGATTGTGAAATGTGTAGAACCACTAGGACCTGAATCTGTAGGACTAAGCCTTTATGAAATGCCCTAAACTCTTAAGGGATGTATCCTCAAAGAGTCAAGGTACCTAATGAAGGCTAGTACCCTATAGGTTCATGAGCTTAGGCCTGTTGTAGTGTTATGCTGCCCGATTAGTGGTATTAGGAGAAGACGCGAGATATGAGATATAAGACTAGGCTTTAGGCCCATGTCTTTTGGAAACAAGAGCTAGGTCGGCTGTGAGTTTAGGATGTGGGATTTAGACCCATTTCAATTGGATAGAAGATATAAGCCTGTGGTAAGATTGAGATGTGAGCTGTAAGAATGAGATTCGTACTCAGGCCTTAGGCCCATTTTTCATAGAATATGAAGGTTGATCTGTAGGCTTTAGGCCTATACTTTTGTGAGCATGTGAGATTATCCTTATTCATTCCTTTTCACACTGGAAGCTCTTAGTTGATTCAAACCTTTTCCTTTTCCCAGCATTCTGGCTTGGCATCATGATTCTGGCGGTCGGTTATTTAAGGGTCTACCTGTCGATTCAAAGATGTCTAGTAATGAGGATCATACCCTTACCGCCATTGGAAATAGTGGAAAGATGACTGATGAGAAGATTGAGGCACTCTTAAAAGTGGTTCAAGAGTTAGTTCACCAGAAAGAAGAGGAGGATAAGGTGCGAGCCCGTACTAATCCCTTGTTTGAGAATGTCGATGAAGAAGAATGTTTCCTTAGATCAAAGATAGTTGTTGAACCCACTAGGCCTGGTGCAGAATTTGTTCAGCCTGTTGATCTGGAAAAAGAGTCCAAGCCCAAGACCCCTGCTTTCTTTTCCACTGAGCCTATAATGTTGAGTAGCAAGGTCGAAGCCCTGGAAAAAGCCTTGAAAGGTATTAGGAAGTCTGATGATCTGGTGGACATGTCTTCATTGTCTCTGTTCCCCAAGGCCCGTATGCCCACTCATTTCAGAATGCCTGAGTTAGAAAAGTTTGATGGAATGGGTTGTCCTAAGACCCATCTGAAGATGTACGTAAGAGCCTTGCACCCACGAGGGGCTGATGATGACTTGCTAGCCCAAATGTTCCATGAAACACTGGTTGGATCCGCTCTGAAGTGGTTTCTGTCACTAGATGAATCTAGAATGAAGACATGGGAGGATGTATGCATTGAGTTCAATAATCATTACCGGTATAACACAGAGGTTGATATCACTAGGAGAGACTTGGAGACTACTAAACAAGAATCAAGAGAAACTTTCTCTGCCTTCCTCACCCGCTGGAGAGCCAAATCTTCTAAAATGGCTAACCGCCCTGAGGAAGAAGAACAAATCCGCATGATAGTGAAGAACTTGCTCCCAGTGTATCACAAACACATGTTTTTCCAATATCTCCCAAATTTCCGAGCTCTAGTCGCTGCAGGTACCCAAGTAGAGGATGCTCTAGCCGATGGAGCTCTTAGAACTGATGAACCTTACAAGAATCGCCGACCTGTCATCAATGGGAAGGCTACCGAAGTCAATGCCATATCTCAGCCTGCTCCATTTACCCAACCATTTTCCTTAGGAAATAAACCATCCAGAAAATTCACTGAACTCTATATGCCATTGGAAAAGGTTTTCGAGAAATTAAAAGCTCGAGGCTTGCTCCAACCTTTGGAACCCAGACCTACACCCAACCCATTACCCAAAAACTACAATGAAAATGAATACTGCCACTTCCATCAATCCAAAGGCCATATTACCAACCGTTGCTTCCGTCTCCGCCATGAAATCCAAGACCTCATAGATAACAAAACCATTTCCCCACCTTCTCAACCCAATGTCACCCAAAATCCACTTCCAACCCATGCAGTCCCACCACCAGCAAATATCAATGTTATCCATGCCGACCCTTATGTCCATTGTGAGCCTATCCGCCCTCACCCTTCATTCCCTACTTCCATAACTGAAATGTTTCATCACTGTCAAACCCATGGGCTCATCACCCCATACAAGCCAAAACCCAAAAAACTTTACTGCCTATACCATGCCACTTCTAGCCATGACACGAAATCATGTGATACATTGCGGAATATAGTACAAGGGTTCATTGATCAAGGTCTGATTGAAATCCCTCAACCCTTCACTAGCCCAAGGAGGCTTTATCGTTCATGGAGACAGTTTGAGAAAGATACATTCCTGGGTTTTAGTTCGAATGAGTTTCCCAAGCCTCGCAAAGTGGATCAGTCGTCAAAGAATGGTACTAGTCAGTGGGCTCTTAAAAAAAGATTTGAAGCTAGGGATCCTTGTGTGGATTTGTTGACAGAAAGGAGTGGAAGCTTCAGCTTCTACGTTCTCTACCCTAAAAAGTCTTGTGAAGCTGAAATAACAAAGACTGAACCCATTAGACCTAAAGCTAAAACCAAGAAAGCTTTCTCCAAGACTGGGACTAGCCAATGGGAGTTACGAAAAAGATATGCGGCCGGAGATCCCGAAATGGGCCTGTTAGGAGAACCTAGTGGAAAGTTTGACTTCTATGTTCTTTACCCTAAGATGGAAAAGCCTACCTTTAAAAAATCCACCTGTGAAGAATCCATTGCTCCCTCTGGTTGGGATAATAACCCTGACTCACTTAAAGAAGACATTCCTGTGACTCAGATTGAACCCGAAGATCCAAACCCTATCTGTTTTGAGAAAGCTAGTCAGAGTATCTATAGGAAATATTTCACAACCAAGATCACAGATGCGAATGGGGAAACCCATTACCAAACCGTCTATCCAAGGCAACCATGGGTCACCCAGTATTTCGGATTAAGTTCGACTTCTGCCGAGTCTACCATAGATGATGGGTCAGATAATGAGATTGATATCATAGAGTGGGAAGATCTGATGAGCACACCCGAGGAGATAGCAGATATTTGGGCCAGTGATGAGGAAGATGTTAACCATGTCACTAGAGGAGGTCGTCATTTCAAGCCCGCCAACTTGGAATCCGACAATCCTTTGGGAGAATTAGAAAGATCTCAACGCACCGAAGTTCAAGAGGAAGAGGAAGAGATACTAAAACAGCTTAAGCGTACTCAAGCCAACATCACCATCTGGGGGCTTTTAATGGCTTCTCAAAAGCAGAGGCAGACAGTACTTAGGCTACTCAACCAGGTTCAGATTCCCATCGATACTTCACCAGAGGGTTTAGTCAGTTTGGTCAGTCCAGTTCAGCATAGGCAGTCAATATACTTCACCGAATCAGATCTTCCAAAGAAAGGACCTCATCATTTGCAAGCCTTGTATGTCACGGTGGATACTATGGGCAAGAGAATTCCAACAGTATTGATAGATAATGGGTCAGCTTTGAACGTATGTCCTCTCAGCACCGCCACTTCCATGGGCATCGAACCGTTAGAATTCAAACCGTCAGGGCAGACTGTGAGAGCATATGATAACACTCGAAGAGAAGTAGTGGTCATGGTCACTTTATCTCGAGCTATTGGACCTGTAGAATTCCAAGTCGATTTCCAAGTACTAGACGTACCTGCTTGTTTCAATCTTCTACTTGGTAGACCATGGATTCATCCAATTGGGGCCGTGCCTTCTTTCCTCTATCAAAAGGTTAAGTTCCCCTACAAAGGCTCAGTGGTAACGTTGAAGGGAGATTCTGAGATCACTCCTGCCCGTGTACCTATCTGTGAGATCAAGCCAGAAATCGAAGAAGTACCATTGACAGGCTTTGAATATATACAGTGTGTAGAGGTTGAATCTGGATGTAAAGAGAAGATGGTGCTAGACTGTAGTCCATATGGGAATATGAAAGTGGGTCAGATCATGAAGAACATGGGCTTCTTTCCAGGAATGGGCTTAGGTCGTCGTCATCAAGGCACGCCTGATTCTATCGAGTACCCCTCAGCAATTTATCATTTCGGATTGGGTTATCAAAGTACCAAAGTTGACAGAAAAGAGATGGCACAGAAAAGAAGAGAAAGATAGTTGGCTAAAGAAGAGGGACGAATCCCTAACCTCACTTTGAAACCTTACCGGCCCACTCTGAATGGGGTTTTTGTCAAAGAAGAGGATGATTTCCCTTATTGTGGGTTCCCCGAGCCTATTTACCTTGAAGATCAGAAAGCTAGAGTTCCTGGGTTCGAAATCTTCTTCAACACACCATTACCTCTCTCTCCAACTACCATCACAGCCGAAAAGCATACAGAGTTTGACTGGGTCGACCATGTGGATGAAGTCGCCATAGGGGCTATGTTCAAAGAGATCGCCTGCATCGAAGAGCATGTTCGTAAACCCAATCCTATTCACCTCATTGAAGAAACCTCCAATCCATTGACCAACTGGAACCTTGAATATGAGTCTCGAGTTGAAGACTCAGTTGCGAAATATTCACTACCATCAGATGATAGCTTGTAGGATTTCTATACTTCTTTCCATAGGATCATAGAATAGGACTCTTGTTTTTCCTTTTTCAATAAAATCATCCCTCCTTTGTTAATAGGCGAATGATAGCTTAGTTTTTGTTATTCTTCTTTCTTCACGATTAATAAAATACTCTTTTTCTTTATTCTTTGCATTTGCAGCTTATCTCTTCTGTCTTCTATGAGTATATATGGCTTGAATATAGATCCTAGAGAGGATGTTCCCTCTGAGTTTGAACAACGAAGGGAAATGGAACATGCTCGACCCAATGTGGATGAATTAATATCAGTTAATTTAGGATCCGATGAATTGCCTAAAATAATTAATATTGGGGCAACTCTGTCACTACAAGAACAAGAAAAATTGGTAGGATTGTTGAGAGAAAACATAGAAGTATTTGCATGGTCGTACAAGGATATGCCAGGAATAGACACTGACATAGTGCAACACTTTATCCCTACTAATCCGGGGGTTAAGCCGGTGAAGCAGAAATTAAGAAGAATGAAGCCAGAGTGGGCCCTAAAAATCAAGGATGAAGTAGTAAAACAGATGAACGCTGGATTTCTCCAAGTAGTGGAATACCCTGAGTGGTTAGCTAACATTGTGTCGGTGCCTAAGAAAGATGGGAAGGTTAGAATGTGCGTAGATTTCCGAGATTTGAATAAGGCGTGTCCTAAAGATGATTTCCCATTGCCACACATAGATATCCTGGTAGATAGCACCGCCGGTCATGCTCTGTTATCCTTCATGGACGGGTTCTCAGGTTATAATCAGATAAAGATGGCCCCTTTAGATATGGAGAAAACTTCATTCATCACTCAATGGGGGACCTTCTGTTATCGAGTTATGCCTTTTGGCCTAAAGAATGCCGATTCTACCTATCAGAGGATGGCAACCGCTTTATTACATGATATGATTCATAAGGAAGTGGAGGTATATGTGGATGATATGATCGTGAAGTCTAAGAATCGAGAAAGTCATTTTGATGCTCTAAGTAAGTTCCTTCAAAGAATTAAGCAATATAACTTGAGATTGGATCCTCAAAAGTGCGCCTTCGGAGTAACTGCGAGGAAGTTGCTAGGGTTTATGATCACTCAGAAAGGAATAGAAGTCGACCCGGGGAAGATTAAAGCCATCACGGAGATGCAGCCGCTGAAGACAGAAAAAGAGATTCGAGGATTCTTAGGCAAAGTTCAGTTTATCAGTCGATTCATAGCACAACTGACCATGATTTGCGAGCCTATCTTTAAGCTTCTTAAGAAAGATGTGCCCACGAAGTGGAATGATGCGTGCCAAGAAGCCTTTGAAACCATTAAGAAGTATTTAAGCAACCCACCAATATTAGTTCCCCCGCGACAAGGTGAGCCTCTGCTACTTTATTTAGCATTCACTGAAACTGCGATGGGAGCTATGTTAGCTCAGTATGTCCCAGAATCCCGAAAGGAGAATGCAGTGTACTATTTGAGTAAGAAGATGACTGACTATGACGTTAAATATGACGCATTAGAGAAGACATGTGTGGCATTGGTGTGGGTTACACAAAAGCTCCACCATTACATGCTGTCTTTCCAAGTGCAACTCATCAGTCGCATGGACCCCCTGAAGTACTTATTGGAGAAACCAGTGTTATCTTATAGAACAACCTGTTGGTTATTGCTATTATCAGAGTTCGACATTCAATATGTGGTGCATAAATCAGTGAAAGGGAGAGCAGTGGCAGAGTTTCTAGCAGAACATCCGTCGTCAGTAGAAAAACCATCTGAGTACCAGTTTCCCGACGAAGAGATTCTAGAAGTGAGTAAGGAGCCTTGGAAAGTTTTCTTTGATGGGTCTCATAATAAAAGAGGATGTGGAATAGGTGTGTTGTTAGTCACACCGGAGAATAACTTGATACCATTATCTGTCAGGTTATCCTTTGATGCTACTAATAATATAGCCGAATATGAAGCCTGTATCCTAGCATTGGAAGCTGCCTTGGAATTGGGTGTGGAAGAGCTGGAAGTATATGGGGATTCCGCCTTGATCATATGTCAGACTAGAGGAGAATGGAAGACTCGGGATAAAAAGTTGTTACCATATCAAAAAATACTTAGAAACTTTGGTGAAAGAATTCCGTCGAATTGACTTCTTTTATCTGTCTAGATTAAAGAATAAATTTGCGGATGCCTTAGCCACTCTAGCATCCATGGTAGATATCCCTAAAGATGAAGGTGTAACTCCTCTCATTATTGAGTCCCGAGAAGAACCGGCCTACTGTTGTGTTATACAAGAAAGAGAGCCGAATGATGGAAAGCCATGGTACTATGATATCCAACAGTTTGTAGAAAAAGGAGAATATCCGAAAGAGGCGTCATCCGTGGATAGAAAAACCATAAGAAGGTTAGCCAGTCAGTATATTTTGTGCGGGGGAAAGCTGTACCGGAGATCACATGATGGAGTGCATCTGTTGTGCGTCAATGAACAAGAAGCTGAAAGAATAGTATTGGAAATGCATGAAGGGGCTGGGGCTCCGCATATGAATGGATACATGTTAGCTAAGAAGATTGTGAGACTAGGGTATTACTGGTCAACCATGGAGGGGGATTGCCATTTACATGTCAAGAAGTGTCATAAATGTCAAGTGTTTGCAAGTGGAAAACAACAACCCTCGATGCCACTCACTACCATGTCTTCGCCATGGCCATTTGCAACATGGGGCATTGACATCATTGGCAAGGTAACCCCCGCAGCATTAAACGGACACGAGTACATCCTGGTCGCCATAGATTATTTCACCAAGTGGGTAGAAGCTGCATCCTATAAGACATTAAATGCTAAGCAAGTAGCAAAGTTCATACAGAATAATATCATCTATCGATATGGAGTGCCCCACGAGTTCATCTCTGATAATGGACAGCATTTCCAAAAAAAAACCGAAGCGCTCCTACAGAAGTATAGTATCAAGTATCATCGCTCATCTCCTTATAGACCACAGACGAATGGGGCTGTCGAGGCAGCGAATAAGAATCTCAAGTCGATCTTGAAAAAGACTACCGAGACTTACAATGACTGACATGAGAAATTACCACTAGCACTGTGGGGATATCATACTTCCATTAGATTATCGACCGGGGCTACACCTTTTTCGCTCGTATATGGAATAGAAGCTGTATTGCCTATAGAGTTAGAAGTCCCGTCGTTAAGAATTGCCATCGAGAGTCAACTGGCAAAAGTAGAATGGGTGAGAAACCGGTATGAAGAGTTAGTTCTACTGGATGAAAAGCGATTAAGGGCACTGTACCACATTCAGGGGTATCAAAGAAGAATAACCAAGGCGTTTGGTAAAAAAGTGAAGCACAGAGGTTTGAAGAAAGGAGATCTGGTACTGAAGGAGATCCGAGCACCGATCCATGACCCGCGAGGAAAGTTCAAGCCCACATGGGTAGGCCCTTACATCATCAGAGAAATATTGTCAGGCGGAGCCGTGAAGATTGCAGACATTGATGGGAATGAATTCTCTCAACCTACCAATTTGGATTAATTGAAGAAGTACCACATATAAAAAAAATATAAAAAAAATAAAATATAAAAAAAAAAAAAAGCCCGCTAGGTAGAAAACCCGAAAGGGCTGCCTAGGCAAAAGTTAGGGTATTCAAATATAAAAAAAATAAAAATCAAGCTCGCTAAGTAGAAAACCTGGAAAGGCTGCTTAGGCAAAAGTTAGAGCAAATAAATAATAAAAAAAAAAATGGACTTCTTCAATTTGATTCATGAACTACGAAGACCTGATTCCCCAAATATCACAAAGAGTTAGAAAAAAATGACAAAGCATGGTATCAAGGACGGGGATACGTAGGCAGCCCATAAAGTTACTTTGGGTGGGGTCTATTTCTTGTAAAAACACCAAGAGTTTGGTTTAATTGTAATTATTAAAAGATTATTTGTTGAGATTTTAATAAAATTGATATTTATTCATCCATAAAGGGTATAAACTTTTATAAAGATCTATTACATGCCATGTGTACTCATAATTTCTACTTTCTTCAAATCTTACATTGCTTTGAAAAGTAAAATATTTAATCCCTAATCTACTCTAAGTCCTTCTCGCTCCGCGGGCTTGGGCTTTATTCTCATCTTCTCTATTTCTCTTAACTCGTGACGTATCTGATGGAAGTGATGAACCTGTCGACTGAGCGACAACTCGAGAACCATAAACGAGGCTTTGAAATTTATCCTTCATAGCCTGCACCTTTAAACCCAAGTCTTGTTTAAGCCAAGCCCGATACTCCCCATCAAGCCTAAAAGGCCCATTGCGATCTCCTACCTGACTCATACATAAACCTGAAGCCCATTTCTTCATAGCCCAAGATACTAAAGAAGGAGTAGCCGCCTCAACCCCATGAACATGCCCTTTGAGAGGGAGATTGATTTGAGCATAGCCCATCTGGCGAAACACCCAAGAAGCCCAGTAAAATGATGTATGCTTTAGGCCCATAAGCTTCACCTGACAACATCCCGAAATGTGTAGTACATACTCTTCACCACAATCCCATATGGACACATGCCACTGAATATCTCTCCAAGACAGATAAGAGAAGAAGATGATCATATCCTGAATTGAGCGATGCTCAAGAAACAAAAGTCTATGTGAACAATAGTTGTGGGACAAGTCCACAAAGACAAGCCGAATCGTTCAAACACCCTCTTGTCTTCTGCCTGTATTCTTGTTATGAATAGGTTGATAATCAACTTGAGAGCTTCCATTGTGTTTAGGGTAATGAAAATGAGCCTAGAGATGTGTTTTTATAGCTTTTTGGCAAAAGAATCAAGTTAGAAGCGAACTGGAACATTCTAGAAGCAAACTGGAACATTCTAGAAGTTAAAAAGTGTCAAAATAATCAAAAAATGGTGAACCAGGGTCAATGACCATCCTCCAAAGGACGGCCAACCGTCCCCTAGGGATGGCCAACCGTCCATGGAGAGATGGTCATCCATCCTTGATCTCAATTTTTGACTAATTTTGACCTTTTTGAGATTTTTTGACGTCTGGTTTGACTTTTCGCTCAATTTTCGTCAGTTTTGACCCATTTTCGAGTTAAAATTGAACCAAAAAAGCAATTGAAACATATTTTTATTCTCATTAGGATAAAATTATATGCCACTCAGGGTTTTTAGTGCATACATAGAAAATAATTACATAGAAAATCCTAAACAGGCCTCCTATAGGCCTAATAGTACAAAATCATCTCCGCCGGGATGATTTCCTCGTTCCCCCTGACGCCTCGTGATCCTCTCTCGATCCATGGCGCTCCTGTGAAGGCTGGCTCGAAGCCTGCAAACCCAAAGTTTGGGTGAGATTGGTGAAGAATGAAATTGTTGGTGATTGAAAGAATAAAGAGAAAGTTATCTGTTTTGACTCATTTTCTTTCAATTTTTGATTTAAGAAAGTGCATTTGATTGAGATTGAATGATATTTGATGATTGAATGAGGAATCAAGAGGATTTGGTGCATACCAAAGTGAGAATTAAGTGATTATGAATAGGAAAGTTCACATGAAATGATGAATTTTTGGTTGAAAACCATGAGATTTAGAAATAAATGAATGAAAAGATTGTGTAATCAAGTTTATAATCTTGAAATGATTAGGAATACATTTGATTTGGTAAGCTTGTGAGATCCATGAAGGGAATTATAGAAGTAAGTAAACCCATGAGGGGGGGCTAATGAGAAAAGCCCATTTTGGAGGCCCAAATCCATAAGTCTTTGTGAAGTTGATAAAATATACATGAAATGTATATAAGAATGATATATGGTTGATGTTAAGATATGATATGACAATTGGAAATGCAATTTCCAAAAGGTTTGATAATCCTTAAGATAACTAGAAATGCAATTTCTAGTAATGAGTC
>JAESVK010068515.1:0-12644 GCA_017140935.1 Hamamelis virginiana
CTTACATTGGACGGGAAAGTATGTGAGGGCATCACTTGTAAGCCATTAGATCAGGGAGGAAGCAGTTAGATCAGGAAGCATGCTCCCTAAAATAGGAGATTCAATGAAATCGCACCATATAGGACGTCTGCACATAAGTTATATCAGCAAGTGCTGATAAGAAAATTTTTGCATATATAACTAATATTGATATTCTCTTATGCAGCGCTTAACATGGATGACCTTAAAAGTTTCCGATTTTCCACGATCTTCACATTCAAAGGTCTTCAAAAGTAAAAGACTAATTTCCATACAAGGAGAGTCCCCTAATTTGGAAAATTACAAGGACAAGCTCAATGTAATTTTGTTGGTGGCAACACTAATAGCAACAGTAACATATGCTGCTGGTTTCACTATCCCTGGTGGAAATATGAACTCTGGAGACCAAGGCATGGCCAACATGCTAGCAAAAGAAAAGTTCCATACATTTGTGATCAGTGACACCTTGGCTATGTATTGCTCCATCATTGTTGTAGTCACCCTCATTTGGGCACAATTAGGTGATACTAATTCAATCCTTATTGCCCTTAAATTTGCATTGCCACTGCTGGGGATATCACTTGCCATGATGTCCATAGCGTTTATGGAAGGATTATACTTAGTAGTAGGTGAACTCCACTGGCTTGCTAAAGTTGTTTGCTTCATGGGCATAAGTTTCCTTGCCATTCTCTTGGTACTCTTCGTTCCACTTTGTTTCTTAGCTTCATCGAACTTCCACATCTTACGGGGCATTTCTTATTATCCATTTCGTCTGATGTTATTTGCCTTTGGAAGCTATGCAGATGATGATATATAGAGTAATGCTACACATCGCTACAGCGAATCACTACAAGGATCGCTACAAGAGATAAATGATGGTAGTTTTGAAAAATCACAAATGAGTAATTCTGAAAATTCACAACATTTATCTCTTATAGTGATAGTTGTAGTGATACCTTGTAGCGATGTATAGCATTTTCCTGATATCTATGGGTGAATAAGTTGCAGCAGTACTCTTTGTTTTATGTGCCTACAGTTAACTACGGTTAACTAGTATTAAGACTTGTGTTTTGATTGTGAATAATGTTAAGTTTGTTAACTACGGTTAACATTTATACATATTTAATAAAAATAATCTTAAGTGGGTTTATTGTACAAAAGTATTGTATCAATATATGGTTTTAGTTGCATATATGTAAGAAATAATTGTAGTGTTGAAATGGTTTTGTACATTGATTAATGAACAAAATGAGCACAAGGCAGGTGAGATGGAAAATTTGGTGGCACAAGTATTTTTTTTTTTTTAATATTTAGGTCTCATTTGGATTAGTTTTGCCTAAAATCACTTTTGGAGAATTATCGCTTCACATGTCTTTTTAGAGTTATGTCCAAAATATCAATCTCTTCATATATCAAAATTTTCAAGAGGTAATTGTAGCAAAAGCTAGATTATATCAAAAGCAAGGAGGCCAAATTTGGCCAACCATCCAACTACCTTTCAAGTTGTGTAGAACTTAGAAGTGATTGATTATCACCATATCTAGCTTCTAGATATAGTGAAATTTTGACCTCTAAAAGTGATTTTAGGCAAAATTAATCCAAACAAGCCGGAATGTAAGTAATTTAGGATTTTGCTGTCAAGGTGAAAGGTGGAAGAGTGATATAGTGGACCTTCACCCTAAAACACAGCCCTGAACTCCATAAACATGATTGGGCTGGACATAGTACTCAAAACTTTTGGACCTTCTTGTTTGAATACCATTGTACTTTTAAGTGGGCTTGAATATCATTGGATTTTTAAGTGGGCTGAATTTACTTCATCGACCTACTAACTTTTTTTTTGGGCCTTGTTACTGCAACTCCTCCCAACTATTTGTGATTTTTTACCCTTTTATGAAAATATACATTGTTTTTAAGAAAAATAGCCGCGAGATCCACTAGAAAACATCATTTTGAACAACTTTGTAGAAGAAAGTTTTTCCAAAATCTATCATTTAAGTAGACTTTTTGACCATTTATTATTTTTACAGAATATTTTGTAAAAAATGCCAAAAAGTCTACTTAAATGATAGATTTTGAAAAAACCTTCTTCTACAAAGTTGTTCAAAATGATGTTTTCTAGTGGATAAATGGGCTAGTTTTCTTAAAAACAATGTATTTTTTTCATAAAACGGTAAAAAATCACAAATAGTTGGGGTGGGCAAATAGTTCAAAAGGGTTTCATTATCCGCTTCTTTTTTTTTTTTTAGCAACATAGGGTATCTTAGGTCTACCAATGTTAAGTTTTGGTAATTTGTAAGGACGGATGAAATCGACCTATTAACATTACAATACAAGTTTTACATTTTTCTTTCATTCTTAAGAAAAGTCTGCTCATGCTCAAAACTCACTGCAGGTACTTGTATACTTTTATGGGCTTGAACTTGAAAATTCTTTTATTTAAAGTAAAAATATACATTTCACTAACAGGTGGGGGATATTGCAACCCCTTTAAATGATCTCCCGTCCCTATACGTTGTTTAAACCTTATTATTTGATCGATGGATCTCACAAAATTTCTAAAACACCCTCAATCCCAATTTAGCTCTAATTCTTGTTTTTCTTTTTTTCTTTTTCAAGATTTTCATCAGGAAAATTAATTTTTTGTTTTGTTGGTAAGAAAATAGAGGAAAAAGAAAGGGATTGTTTTTTCTTGAATTTTTTTTTTTTAAAAAAAATTTCGATTGCGATTCCAACATAGGAACTCGGGATTCCGGCGTAGTGAACTCAGGTTCCGACGTAGTGACCTTGAGTGTCGGAGATAGTGAACTCCAGGTTGGGGCTGAAGGTTGTTTGGGAAAGGAATCACAGCAAAAGAACTTTTGGCATAAAAAAAAATCTTTTTAGAGAAGATTTTTGGCATGAAAATCTTATAAATGATGACTTTTGGCCAAATTCCCCAAAATTCTTTTATTTAAAGTAAAAAAATACATTTCACTAAGAGGTGGGGGATATTGCAACCCCTTTAAATGATCTCCCGTCCCTATACATAATTTAAACCTTATTATTTGATCAATGAATCTCACAAAATTTCTAAAACAGCCTCAATTCTAATTTAACTCTAATTCTATTTATTAAAATTAATGGCTTTTTTTTAAAATTTATAAAAAAAAAAAGAAAAAAAAAAGAAGAAGAAATTCTTGATGGTAAATTTGTGACATTTTAAGAATAGTGATTTATGGGATATAAAAATAAATCTTTGGGGTTGCCTAATCTTGCCTTATTTTCCAACAATCCCTTATCATCTTGGTTTATTCATAATGTATTTGATTCACAACTAGTGCATGCACCTGCAGCCATGAAAGCCTTGCGCGTATTGACTTTGCCTTTACTTACATCCCGCGCTTTTGGAGCGCTAGGTCCTCAGTAGTCAGTAGTACGTGAATCATTAAGTGTGTTTTACTCCAAAAAAAATTCAATTGAATATTAACTCAATCTTCAGGACTTAGACCAGGACAAATTTAGTTCAGACAAGCTACACGAACTTTCTACAGTTTCATTTTTTTCCACATTTTTAGTCAAAATACCCGTTTTAGATTTTGATTAATTCTCCAAAAGAACAAGTGATTATAAATTTACAATAAGCTATCAGCCTACGTAATTGCAATCGTTATATACAAATTGATATGAGTTTGCGCGTTTTCTTCTCATTTTTGTCTTCTATGTGAGACTGTGACTCCTGTCATCTATAAAGAAAGAACCAACCAGTTTCTCAGTCTTTTCTTATTCTTATTTACTACTAATATATATAATCTCATAAAAATATGCTTCTTTTTGCCAATTCTTCACAGACATAACACTACAAATAAAAATTACCAATACCCATTTCCTGTTTAATTCTAAAATGAAGATCGATATCATGAGTGAGGAGGATCAATTGATGAATTTCGAGAGGCTGCAGAGAAAGAAAAATAAGAAAGAGAGAAGAAAAGCACAAAAACAAACACAACCCAGAAAGCAAGTAGTCATCCCACCAATCTCTGAGCCTAAAGATGGAAATTTGTCATTAATGGAGGAGAGTTATGGAGCATCAAATTCCATGGATCCTGACTTATACAGAGCAGTAACCAAAGGTGATATTCTTGAATTCTTTAAAGCTGTGGAACAAGAACCAGCACATAGGCAGCTTATTCTACGTGCAACTTGTGTCCAAGTTAGTCCCCAGAAGAACACAGTTCTTCACATAGCAACTATCTTTGGACATGATGAGATAGTGAAACTTATCTGCAAAGATTGGCCCTTCATTGTCACGGAAAGAAACTCGAGGGGTGATACTGCACTTCATATTGCGGCAAGAGCTGGCAATTCATTGCTAGTTAGCTTGTTGGTTGGCTGCAATGAAGGAATTTTGGGGTATAAGAATGAGAAGGGCAATACTGCTTTGCATGAGGCATTGAGACATTGTCACAAAGAGGTGGCCTGGAATTTGATCGAACAGGATCGAAATATGTCTTATTCTGTCAATAATGAAGGAAAATCTCTGCTGTATCTGGCTGCAGAAGCTGGATATGCTGATCTTGTTAGGCTTATCATGGACAATCCAGTGGGAAACTGTAGCAGAGAAGCAAGGCCTGAGTACAAGTCTCCTGTGCATGCTGCCATTCTTGGGAGGAACATAGGTGAGAACTTCTATCCTTTAGCCTCTTCTTAGTTATCTCTCTTCTAACTGTAAGCAACAGTACTTTTACCATTTCCTACCCAAAAATGCTATTCGACCGCCTATATAAAAACCGTCTTTCATTTTCTATCGTGACATGTCCTTCTATGATTGGAGCAAGGTTAGTATCTTAGACATGATTAATGTGTGACTCATGCCCATGATGGAAGGACACGTCAAGGTAGAAAAATGAAGGGCGGTTAAAATGGATACCTCTTAGAGAACCCACAATATATTACTGCAAGCTAGCTATACATTTAAACACATGGGTACTTGGCATGTTACTTTAAGCAATCAAAAACAGCACCCCTGTTATTAGTTAGTATTTTATATATAAAAATTAGGAATCCTGTTGTTTCGTATTATTTCATTACCATCGACAAATTTACTTATATCTTTTAATAGCTTTTATATTGATGCAGAATTCTTTTTTTGATGTTTTATAATGCAAATTGTTCTGAATCATGTCACAACTATTTTAATTGTAAACCTGTCCCCTGATCACCAAGCAAATTTTGTACTAAAATCTATGTCATTTGAAGTCATTTTCCTCAAATAAGTTTTGCACTGGTGAAGGTTTCTTTATGAAATGTCAGATGTTCTAAAGCTAATGTGGAGAAAGGATCAATCATGCTTCCATCTAAGATGTGAAAAAGGGAGGAATCCTCTGCACTGTGCAGCATCTATAGGGTATGTTGAAGGGGTAATCTATTTATTAGACGTATTTTGTGTGGCGGCTTATCAATGGGACAAGACTGGCTTCTACCCTATTCATATAGCAGCTATCAAAGGCCATATTAACATAATTCAAGAGATGCTTCAGCAGTGCCCAGACTTGAGGGAGCTGCTCAATCAACAAGGTCACAATATTCTCCATGTGGCAGCTAAGAGTGGAAAAGCCAGAGCAATTAGTTATATGCTCAAAATGCCTGAGCTAAAGAAGCTGGTGAATGAAAGAGATGAGGATGGAAACACACCTTTACATTTAGCCACCATTAATGGGCATCCAAAGATTGTGAGCTCTCTAACAAGGGACAAGAGAGTTAACCTAAAGCTAGAGAACAATGAAGGGAAGACAGCTCTCGATATAGCAGAGGAATACGTGGAAACAAAAGCTTCATTTCGAAAGGTATGTGTTTTGCAAAGTAAATTTATGACCCCCAACTACCATCATTGTCATCATGACCAAGGTACGATTATACTCTATTTGTTCTAGCCACATAAAAATTGAAGAAACGTGAGCGACTTTGATTGCCTTGGTTGAACAATCATAAATTGGAAAACAAGCATGATAAGGACTTAAATACATGATAAGGAGCCATGAGACCATGGAAAACCTTAAAAATCATAAATTGGAAAATAAGCATTAGGCCCATGGGTAACATATTTATTGCACATACCTAATCCTTGACAATCTATCAACATAGCTTTCTTGAGGTTAATTTTGGTGAGTTTTAGGAAATCTGCTAATACATATATAACTGATATTAAAATTCTATTATGCAGCGGTTAACATGGATGGCCTTAAGAGTTTCCGGTACTCCACGATCTACACATTCAAAGGCTATCAAATTTGAAAGACAAATTTCTACACTTGGAGAGTCCGCTAATTTGGAAGATTACAAGGATAAGGTCAATGTAATTTTGTTGGTGGCAACACTTGTAGCAACTGTAACCTACACCTCTGGTTTCACAATCCCTGGTGGAAATATCAACTCTGGAAATGACCAAGGTATGGCCAACATGCTAGCAAAAGAAGATTTCCAAGCATTTGTGATCTGCGATACCATGGCTATGTATTGCTCCATCATTGTTGCTGTCACCCTTATGTGGGCACAATTAGGCGATGCTACATCAGTCCTTGTTGCTCTTAAATTTGCATTACCGCTACTGGGGATAGCGCTTGCCACAATGTCCATAGCGTTTATGGCGGGTTTGTCCCTAGTAGTAGGCAAACTCCATTGGCTTGCTAAAGTTGTTTCATTCATGGGCACAAGCTTCGTCATCATACTCGTAGCGCTCTTTGTTCCAATGTGTCTATTGGCTTCATCGAACTGTCACATCTTCCGTTGCATTTCCTATTATCCCTTTTGCTTGATGCTATTTGTCTTTGGAGGCTATACAGATGATGATATGGTCGAATAAGTTGCAGCTAGCATCAGTCTTCTCTGTGTTTACTGTTAACTACCGTTAACTATTAGGACTATCATGTGTTGATATATTGTGCATATATTAATGTTAACATCGGTTAACATTTATGTATGTAAATAATCCTGAACTGGGTAGATTGCACAAAAAAAAAAATGTTGGTATTATTATTAATAAAGCTTCATTAAGTTTCTGTAAATATACGTGGAGAGATGCTTTGTCTAGTGATTTTGATTCCATATGAGAAATTATTGTAGACATATGAGGCTATTTTGAGCACAATAATCTACAGCGACCAGGAAAAAAGATCGTTTTTAATGGCTTCTAACTTTTTAAATAATAAGACTAGTGGTTCATTAGGTTGCGAATTACTAACAATTTCAGTAACAGTGATTCATTAGGTTGCGAATTACTAACAATTCAAGAAATGAAGTCCACCTGCATTTAGACAATTTCAGTACCATAGCATTTGAAATCAAAACCACTCTAAGAAGAAGCCGTTGCAACAAATGGAGCCTTAACCACAAATGGTGGCGAGAAGGTTCAATGAAAATCATTTCATGAAATCCTCAAATGCTATTATATACATTTTATGTATGAAAAAAAAAAAAAAAAAGACTACATTTGTAAATTGTCTTACTAGATAATATGATAGAATTACTCCTTAAATGTACAAAAAATTAAAAAAAAAAAAAAAAGTTTGAATTAAATTGGGTTGAATTAAACTGTCAGGTCTAATAGTTCAGGGTTATACAATTCCATGAGACAGTGGTTATGCATGGAAAATAGGAATTGTCGAGCTCCAGAAATGATTGCTTGAACAAAAGAAAATAAAATAAAATAAAACTGCCTGGTTAGGATCAGAGTAGCCTTTAAAAAGGTCCAAGGCCGTGAAAAGCTACACCCTAACATAGACACAAGGGGTAAACCGGGACTCGAAGATCAACATATGGCGACTGGGATCATCTTGGATCTCCAAAGAAACTCCACCAACTGGGATAAAGTGGTGGAAGACATAGTGAGGTTAGAGAAAAAGATCTTCCCCAAACACGAATCACTTGCTAGATCCTTTGATGAAGAACTGAAGAAGAAGAACTGTGGATTGCTTTACGCTGAGGTGGACGGAGAAGTTGCAGGCTATGTCATGTATTCTTGGCCTTCTTCCTTGTACGCTTCCATCACAAAACTCGCAGGTTTCAAAACCCATCCTCTTTCTTTCATGTCACATATAAATATATATAGAGAGAATTGATTTAGTGAAATTTCACAGATGCCCATTTGATTAAAATCTCTAAAATGCAAAATTTTGATTTTGATTTTTTTCTGGGTTCTTTTATGGGGGTGGATTGGTTGTTTCTTTTCTATAAATAAAAGATTGATCAGATGAAACCCCGAAATACCCATTTGATGGAAGAATTGAAAATGACAAATATTTTGGTTCTGTTCGTGACTTGGATGATTCATTTGGGGCCTGTTTGGATGTTTCATGGAAATTGAATTGTTTGTTTGTGTTTTGCATATAGTTTTGTGAACAAATCCATCATTATGAATGAGTTCATCGGAGAAGATGTCTGCCGTCGTAACAAATGACAGTAAAACATTTCAAACTGAGGCATTTCTTGAATTGTCTAAAAATTTGTCTTATATGATCACTTATGGCTATGGCTCCAACTTTCTTTTAATGATTTCTTTCAGGATGATGGATTTCTATACTCAATGTTACGTATAATGTAAATATAGCTATTCAATTTCCATGGGAGAATCAAACAGGCACTTGAAGGATTGTTTGGTTCTTTTCTGTGGATATAAGATTTGATTAGATGAAACTGCAGAAATAGGCATTTGATGAAAGCATCTTAAATGCAAAAGTGTTTCTTTTTAGATCATAAATGTTTCTTTTGTGGAGTGTTTTGTTCTTTTTTGTGGAAATGAGATTCATGAATGAAGCCGACAAAGAAGAGATTTATTGAATGAGACTGCAAAAACACCCATTTAGTTGAAGTATCTAAAAGTGAAAATTTTATATTAATAAAGAAAATTCAAAAATTTTCTTACTCCTCTTGAACAGAATTTTATCTCCTTTATGTGGGTGCTTTTTGTAATTGACGGATAACAAAACATTAGTGAAGGAGAATTCTAGGAAGCAAGGTCATGGAGAGGCACTGCTGAAAGCAGCAATTCAGAAATGCAGAAACAGAAATGTTCACCGCATATCGCTTCATGTGGATCCCTTGAGGATTCCTGCAATGAATCTCTACAAGAAACTTGGATTTCGAGTGGATGACCTGATAGAGGGTTACTATTCTCCGGATCGAAATGCCTATAGAATGTACTTAGACTTTGACGCTGATTAGCAGAATGGAACTCGAAAGTGGCCTAAAGTTTTGCTGTAATTTAATTATTCAATACTTTTTGTAGCTGTGTTTTTAAGGTCAGTGAACTAGATAATTCTGTGTACCATGTTCTTAAATTGAAGAAGAGTAGTATGAAAAAATGTATTTGATCAAAGAAATAAGAATATATTGCCATTCCTATTGTCAGCATTTTATTCTCTTTGAGGAAATGATTCTAATATTTTCTTAGATGATATTTCACCTGTCAGATACATTTATGTTGCAAGCTCGGTACTTTCTACATATTGTGAATGACATCATCCCTATAGAGATATGCTGAATTTGATTAAGACGTTGTGTCAAGCTTTAACCTCAGTTTTCTTTATCAGTGCAAGTGGCAGTACCACATATACTACTACTCCCCTATGATCATGCCATGCATTCGAAACGCCAAATTTCACAATCCAGCTCTCCCAATTGAGGAGGTCATTACAACCGTTAACTACGAAAGACAATGTTTTAAGCTTTACAACAATATCGTTTTGTGGGAAGAATAAATAAAATCAACACCAAATTGTTTCGCATTGAACATTTCCCTTATTCTAAGAAACATTGTCATTTTGTGGGAAGCTTCAGATGAAAATCGACAACCAGCTGGTTTGGTGTTGATTTATTTCCTTGTCTTTCTTGTAGTATATTGTTCTAATTTTTAAGAGCATGTGTACACAGATCTTCTTTGCTGAAAATAGAGTTTGATCCATTCAGGTGTGCAGAACAACTTTGCTGAGCCTCCTCATACTACATTACAGCTTGTTCTGATCTGTGTGTAATGTTGACTCTAATGAATCCTTATCCAAGACTCTGTCATCATGAAGAACATTTTTATGCATCTCTCACAGGAATGACATGCTAGTGTTTATTTACTTCAGGGATGTATTTGTTAGCAGAGAACTTTGAACTCTTTCTAGAGTTCCTAGAATTCAAGAATCAGGAACTTGGAAGAGGAGATTGAGTCTTGAGAGATGACCTGCATTGACCCTGTTAAATATTCAAATAGAACTCTCTCTCTCTCTCTCACAAAAATAGGACTTACAAAGCATGCCACACTCCAAAAGTCTAGACAACTTAATTTAGACAAATAGAACTCTTAAAAATATGACTAGCAAAGCACGCCACACTCCAAAAGTCTAGACAACTTTTAGACAAATAGAACTCTCAAGATTATACAACATAGCCTTATCCCAACAATTTTTAGTTAAATCGCATGGAGTATTTGATGATCATCACAAATTTTTAGCGAGTTCTAGGTCTTCCCAGCCTGTTTTGGGCAAATTACTTGGTTATGCCCTGTATTTTGATATACTTAATGTGCTTGTGACCAAGGATTAAATATCAGTATCAACGGATATGTCGAGGGTCCCAAAACATGGATATATCAACGAATATATTGATCGTATCGGAAATATCGATATCGATTCAAAGATATGACGGATCTTATAGCCATAAAAGTCATAATCAAATAAAAAAAATATATCTGATATATCGCCAATATGGTCGATATATTTCGATATATCTTTCGATATGGATGATATATCAGCAATATTTTGACTTTTATTCATGAAAATTCCCGGCCTATATATCGGATACATTGCCGATATATCGTGTATATATATATTCACCGATATAATGTGATAAAGATTTGCCTCTTCCATGAGTTCAGCTCCCAACTTTGCTAAGGTATCTGTATATCGGTTGAGTACGCATCAAAATTCTTTCATTAGCCACTTGCAGTTGTTAATCAGAGGGAGGATGTATTTGGTAAAATGCTCATTTTATGAATCTTTTTAGTCTTTTTTCTTTCCAACCTTTGTAAAGAAATCAATTTCTTCTCTTCTATACTCCCAAACAAGAGGGAGGGAATCACAGTCTCTCCTCTCCTAACTTGTGTTTTTCATTTCTTTTATTTTTTATCTCCTCTCCAAAACTCACAAACAGAGAGTATAAGGAAGGTAGAAAAACTGAACTTAATCACTCATCTATGGTAACTTATTGTGTTGTCCTTTTTTGTTACTATATTTTTACTAATAATAAAGAAATGTGGTCAATTTCAATAGAAGAAATTGAGTAAAAAAAATAAATAGAAGAAATTACAATTTCATCCTTTCAATTTACATTCAATTATACATTGCATCTCTATAATTCTTTTTTAACATAGTGATCCCTTATATTTTTTATTTCCGACACTTTCTACTCTTCGTTAGTGAGCAAATTTAGTGTGCAATATTTACCTATGTTAAACTGCTTCTCATTAGCTGAAATTTTTATCAAAGGATGTTGACAACATAAAGTAATTTCTTATAAAATTTAGTAAATTTCTCCATGTGGATTATTTATTGTGAATTTTTCCTTATAAGAAGAAGAAATAAATTTGCCAAAAATAATGCATATATAAAAAAAAATGAAAATTTAAGAATTAAAGAGGATAATCCTAAAATATCACAAAAAATTATATTTCATTTTTTTTTTTTCCAAAGAATCAAACGGCTTAGAGAAAATATAAAAAGTATCACAAAAGGATCGATGTATTAGAAAAAATTAATTATACAAGAATGCAATGTGTTAATGGATGTAAGTAAAAGGAAGAAACAATACCTTTTTTTTTTTTCCAAAATTTTAAACATACCATCTCGATCATTTCTTTTATTTTGAGGGATGGGATGAAATCCATAATTTATTCTACCTCCTAACTCATTCCCCAACCCTTCCTCATCTACCAGCGCTCGGATGGGATCCTCTGCTTAGATGTTTTCCTGCACTTGGATTTGTTTGGATGCTAAGATGACGTATCACGATATTAAGAATCCAAGTCAATCCAAATAAAGAAAAAAGCAAAGTGACCATACTCAGGTAACCCTCATCTTTCTTAGGAAAGTTACATTCATC
Organism: Hamamelis virginiana; assembly: GCA_017140935.1. Lineage (NCBI taxonomy): Eukaryota > Viridiplantae > Streptophyta > Magnoliopsida > Saxifragales > Hamamelidaceae > Hamamelis > Hamamelis virginiana. Next base: position 12,139 of record JAESVK010068515.1, read on the forward strand.
TTTTCTTTTTGTCCTCTCTAGTGCATCTAACCAACTTGGAATAACTATTTCGAGAAACCGATCGTTGGATTTAATATTCTACTTATACTTATCATGAATGCAAAAAATCACATTGATTCAATGGTCAAATTTTATAATTTTGAAAATAATTTTAAACAATAATGAAAATTTTATGAAAAACCTTAAAAGTCTATTTTTAAAAAAACCAACCGTTAGATCAATGTGATATTTTGCATTGAGCATCAAATTTAACTGTTGGTTGATCAAATTAATTAGAGAAAACAAAAAGGAAAGACATAAAAAGACGAAGAATAGAATTATCCTCTCTTAAACCCTCCGCTTAATAAAAACAGACTCGAATCTAGTCTTTGATATCTATAGTCTAATCAGCACCTTCGGTATTTTCTCTTGTATAGACCGGCCTGACCATTTTAATTGTAACGAATCAAAACAAAAACTGTGTGTTCTGGCAACGAGTAAAGTTGGTAGAGTCTTGGGCTCCAAGA
>JAESVK010068522.1:0-18989 GCA_017140935.1 Hamamelis virginiana
TGTTCTCAAAACTGAAGTGGTTAACCATTCGACAGAGAAGAATTCGAACTTGATAATTGTTCGATTGAAATGGTACTAGGAATAGAATTCTTAGCAACAAGATACGCAATAACCAAACTTATTCACGTAAGAGGATCGAATCGAAAATAGAAATGAAAGAGTTCACTTATGCATATATCTATCAAAACTTGTAAATTCATATCAATTATAACAGAATGATTAAAAAGGAACAATTAACTTCATTAGAATCAAAAAGGTCTTGTAGCTATGCAATGTACCAAGGTACTAAAAAAAAACTGGATCAAAAGACAAGGATGGCATATTTGTGACTTAGGTTCTACCCAGCCATCCTTGTATCAACAAACTAAACATCTTAAAGAAAATAACTAAATCAGCAAAACTAGAGTTCAAAACATCAGGGAAATCAATCAAAAACATCAAAATAATCTTCTGGTTCCACAGAAGTGTCGGCAGTCTTCTCTTCTTCAATCACAGCCTCATCTCCGGCCTGAGGGACTTCAAATTCAGCGGGGACTTCAGCAGCAGGCGGTGCTTCATGCACAGGAGGAGCAAATTCAGACATATACTCTTCAGGAATGGGCGGCATTGGGTCAATTCCAAATTTTTCAAACAAAGATTGACTCCAAGCTTGTTGATTCATCTGAATCTCCCACTGGATCTCTTGCCTCCTCAAAATCCGGCCTATACTCCGCTGATTTTCTAAAATATCTGCATGCATGGCGGTGAGCATAGCGTGTAGTGAAGGGGGAGGAATGATAGGATCTGGCACAGAACTAGATGATGCACCTCGTGCTCTCAACCCCTGAGATGCCTGTGTAGCTCTAGCAGCCTCCGCTCTAGCACGAAGTCCCAACGACGACGCAGCTGGAGTAATGCCCCCTTCTCCATGCAAATACGGCTCAGAGGAAGTAATCCCTTGGTCAATGCAAATCTGTGTGATCATCTGTGGGAATGGAATCGAGCGAGAAGATTTCGCCGCTAAGTAGTGACAGATATCCTCAAAGATCCATGCAGCCACATCAATAACAGCATCGCCCATGAATTCGATCAACAGATTTATTTCATCTATTTTAGACGCACCCTCTGAACCACGGCAATAGAGATTACAATGAATAATCTTATTCATTGTAGCATATTCTGGATGCAAGAAGCCGATTGGGAAAGTACTCCCATCATCTTTTGGAGGGTTTGGATTACTGTACACTATCTCCATAGCTGCACGTCTGGTTTTCGGCTCATGGTTGGGATGAGGATATTCAATTTCTGCCGGAGTAGGACGCTCAATCTTTAGGAACTCAGCTATGTGGTCTGGAGTGAGCTGGACTATCTTCTTTGAACTCATTTTTGCACTAATCAAATCCTTCTTCTCATCCCTCACAGCTACAGTATAGAAGTTCCGCACAATGCCTTGCTTGTACCCCTTCCACTTCACTAACCACTGCCCCAACTTCCTTCGCTGAATTACACTCAATACCCGATCAAAAGAATCAAAGACTTTCGCCTTCACAAACCTCTCCGGTTTGAATCCCTTGTTCTTAATAAAATCTGCCCATGTCTGTTTCTTCGGTTTCGGTGCACCGGTATGCTTTGTGGGCTTATCCCTGTGTGAGGTCGGAACTGAACTCAACACTTTCCTTGGATGGCCAGTCGGGCCAATCTCTCCAGTTTCCGGCTCGCCTTCGGATTCCGCTTCTTCTTCCACTGGCATTGATTTCTTAGGCATGTATTCTTCATCCGACTCTGATTCCGATGAAGTATACTGAAGCACTGCTTTTCCTTTGCCCTGTGGAGTTGGTTTAGATTTCTTTTGAGGTGGTTGTCTATCGGGCTCTCCAATGGAAATAGCTTTCTCTGGTTCACGCGGCGGTTGCTTGCGTTTCTGAACTGTTTTCGCTTTTGATTTACTGGTTTTCTTGGCCTCTTTATCTGCCTTCTTTTTGGCTTTCTCCTCCGCCTTTTTCTTTGCTTCTTCTTCCTCCCGCTGCTTATCCTCCTCAGCCTGTCTTTCCTTAATGGCTGCCAATAACTCCTCGGTTTGCTTTACTCGTGCCATGTCTGTACTCAAGGCATGTAATCAATACACAGTAAGTTAACTTTCACCCAAAATTTTAGCAGCATTTCCCCATAAAAATGGAGATTTCCATATCAAAAAAAAAATATCCACATACAATCCACACAATCAATACTACTCCATGAATCAAAATTCGATATCAAAGATCCACATGTACAATAAGAACTTACCTTCTTCTTTAGAGATAAAAAAATTGCTCCCTCAAGCTTGATTTCTCTTGTTTATGCCCTTACAACTCAAGCTTCAACAATGGAGAGGATTTTGATATGGATTTACGTGAGTGAGAAGTGGGTTTTATAGAAGAGTTACGGTAATGGTGGAAATGAAAATCATGGGGAAACTGATGAGATTTGAGCTTTGAATAATGGGGAGTTGAGAGAATGAAAGGTTGGAAGGTAGAGAGCTTCGAGGAATGGACTGGGGATGGAGGCTGCGCAAGACCTAGGCTCGGCTGTTGAAATGGCAGACGAAGGGTTGGAAGGTGGTGCAGTTACGTGGGCAGCATGGGAGATGGAAGGAGCATTTCGTGGCTTATTGGAGAAGCCACGGATTTCAAATTTTATGAAATGGACTTTAATAAGTGGGGCGGTCACTAGCGATTTTAAAAATTTCCTTCAATTATCGATAATTGATGATATGAAATTATCGCTAATGGACCAGCCCTGCAACTGAATTCAAGATTCCAAATTTCATAATTATCGATAATTGACAAGCCTGGTTATCGATAAGTGTAGCTTTCAGGAAAAGGCTTGTTTAAGTTGAGATTCAAACTACCGATAATTCCTATAGGCAATTATCGATAATGGGCAAATTTTTTTTTTTTTTTTTTTTATTTTTTAATTTTGAGGGAACAATTCTTTTATCAAAATGAAGATAGGTAGTACCTTTTTCTGACTGTATTTCCACAAGCCTGCTCTTTTCCTCATCTGCACTTCACTGTCCCAATCAACTAATTACTCAACTCTGCTCTGATTCACCCCATACTTAGCTTTCCCGATCCACACTTCAACTGAATTTACATAATCCTCATTTGCACAATCACACCCATATTGATGAAACAAGGTTACCTAGGTATTGAAAAATCTGGCAATGAATCTCAAAGCTTCAAATGGGTCCTAAGGGAAACTTTGACACGAAAGAATTTTTAGCTCGAAGGACTCCAAAGACGGCCTTAAATCATTTCCTAACTCAGTAATATTGTTCCAATATGATCATAATGTATTCACATAAATTATTCAAATTTCGACAAATACGCAAAATGAATGGAATAGATAAGAACTCACAACGCAACTCCATTGCCACAAAATCTCGCCACAACGAGGCATGACTCTAATAATAAAAAGAATCTCACTCTCTTGAGTACATATTTGAAAATTTAACAAGTTCATAGATTCACATATGCAGGATCAAAAGATTCAAATTTGAATTTAATCAAGCATACTACAACTTGTGTACTTTGACAATAAAAGGTATGCAATGATTACAAAAGCTTGCTAATAACCCATAATATGCACACAACAAGTGATATTCAAACAAAAAATTTTAAATGGGACCAAATATTTGCACCACAAGTGCTCTCCCCCCAACTTAAGATCAACAATGTCCTCAATGTTGAAAGAAAAATAAAAAAGAAAGACTATAACACTAAAAATATTTACATCTATCAGAAAAAAAGGAAAAGAAAACATTATAAAGACATATTTATATATACAAACCCATATGTAAGTAGCGCACACTACTTACCCACCGGATCCTGGTAAACAGGATCAACTAAAAGTTCTTCAGTTGCCTCAGACGAGAACGTTTCGAGAAAAGGTTTAAGTCGTTGACCATTAACCTTGAAAACATTACCTGACTGAGGGTTTAGAATTTCGACCGCTCCATGCGGATAGACTTGATGTACAATGAAAGGTCCTGTCCATCTTGACCTTAACTTACCTGGAAATAAATGGAGTCGAGAATTGTATAATAGAACTTTCTGTTGGGGTTCAAAATGTTTTCTCACAATATTTTTATCATGGAAAGCCTTGAGTTTCTCCTTATACAATCTCGAACTGTCATAAAAATCTCTTCTGATCTCCTCTAACTCATTGAGTTGTAATTTTCTGTGCTCACCAGCTTGAGTCAAATTATAATTCAAATTTTTAATGGCCCAATATGCTCTATGTTCCATTTCAACCGGTAAATGACAAGCTTTGCCATAAACTAGACGATAGGGAGACATTCCCAAAACCGTTTTGAAAGCAGTTCGATAAGCCCATAAGGCATCAATTAGCCTTTGCGACCAATCTTTACGGTTGGGATTCACAGTTTTCTCCAAAATATTTTTTATCTCCCTATTGGCTAGTTCAGCTTGACCATTGGTTTGTGGGTGGTAAGCAGTCGAAACCTTATGTGTAACTCCATATTTCTGCATAAGTTTTACAAAAGGTTTGTTACAGAAATAGAGTCCACCATCACTTATGATTGCTTTAGGTATTCCAAACCGACTAAGAATATTTTCTTTTAAAAATTTCAAAACAACGGAATGGTCATTAGTCTTGGTTGGAATAGCCTCTACCCACTTGGAAACATAATCAACAGCAAGTAAAATATAGAGATTTCCACAGGAAGAAGGAAAAGGTCCCATGAAATCAATGCCCCAACAATCAAAATTTTCTAAAATCAATATGGGAGTCAAGGGCATCATATTTCTACGGGTTATCCCTCCTAACTGTTGGCATCTCTCACAGGACTTACAAAATTGATAAGAATCTTTGAAAAGAGAAGGCCAGTAAAAACCACATTACAGTACTTTCGCCGATGTCTTCTTAGCAGAGAAGTGTCCTCCACAAGCTTCAGAGTGGCAAAAAGATAAGATTGATCTTTGTTCATTCTCTGGAATACACCTGCGAATAATCTGATCAGCACAGCATTTAAACAGATAAGGGTCATCAAAGAAGAAGTATTTAACTACAGATAAAAACTTTTTCTTGTCTTGGGAATTCCACTCAGTTGGAATTTGTTTTGTCACAAGATAATTAACAATGTCAGCAAACCATGGACAAGTAACAAGAGCAAACAGTTGCTCGTCAGGAAAAGTTTCAGAGATAGGTTGAGTTTCAAAAGAATCGTCAAAGATGATTCGCGACAAATGGTCGGCCACTACATTCTCAACTCCTTTTTTATCTTTGATGATAAGGTTAAATTCTTGGAGGAGAAGGATCCACCTGATTAATCTTGCCTTAACATCCTGCTTAGTGAACAGATATTTTAAAGCAGAATGATCAGTAAAGACTACAATAGGGGTTCCTATCACGTATGACCTAAATTTGTCCAATGCAAATACTACTGCCAGAAGTTCTTTTTCAGTGGTAGTATATTTCATTTGTGCATCATTTAATGTTCTACTGGCATAGTAAATAACATGTGGCTTACCATCTTTGCGTTGCCCTAGCACCGCACCTATAGCATAATCACTTGCATCACACATCAATTCAAAGGGCAGATTCCAATCAGGGGATTGCATAATTGGAGGGGAAATCAGAGATTCTTTTAATTTTTTAAAAGCTTCCTCACAATCAGCATTCCAATCGAATGAAATATCTTTTGAAAGTAGACGGCACAAAGGTCGTGCAATTGCACTAAAATCCTTAATAAACCGTCTATAAAAACCTGCATGCCCGAGAAATGATCGGATGTCTTTAACACTTTTAGGGGAAGGTAGCTTAGCAATTAACTCGATTTTCGCCTTATCTACTTCAATGCCCTTTTTGGACACTATGTGTCCAAGGACAATTCCTGATCTACCATGAAATGACATTTTTCCCAATTCAAAACAAGGTTCTTTTCTTTACATCGGAGTAATACCTTTTCCAGATTAGTCAAACAGTCATCAAAAGAATCACCAAAAACTGAAAAATCATCCATAAATACCTCGACGATTTTCTCTACCATGTCACTGAAAATTCCCATCATACATCGCTGAAATGTACCTGGAGCATTACATAGGCCGAAAGGCATGTTCTTGAAAGCAAAGGTTCCAAATGGACATGTAAAAGTTGTTTTCTCCTGGTCTTCCATAGCAACTTCTATTTGATTATACCCGGAGTATCCATCTAAGAAACAGTAATATGCATGCCCTGCCACTCGTTCCAAGATTTGATCAATGAAAGGGAGTGGAAAATGATCCTTCCTAGTGGCCTCATTCAACTTCCTATAATCTATACACACACGCCACCCAGTAGTGGTGCGTGTAGCAATTGAATCCCCCTTTTCATTAGTCACTACTGTCACTCCAGATTTCTTAGGAACTACATGAATTGGACTTACCCATTTGCTGTCAGCAATTGGATAAATGATGCCCACATCCAACCATTTCAACAATTCCCTCTTAACCACATCCTTCATGATGGGATTAAGACGCCTTTGCGGCTGGCGAGTGGGTTTAACATTTTCCTCGAGATTAATAAAATGGGTGCATACAGTAGGGTTTATTCCTCTAAGATCTGCAATAGACCATCCTAATGCAGTTCTATGTTTTCTCAGCACCTCTAACAATTGTGTTTCTTGGTCAGTCTTTAAGTGAGAAGAGATAACCACAGGAAAAGTGTCGTTTTCTCCTAAAAATGCATACTTCAGATCAATTGGTAGAGTCTTCAACTCTAGCACTGGTGGTTCAACAGAGGATGGCAATAATTTCTTTTCTGATGGAGGTAATTCCTCAAAACGAGGTACCCAACCACTCACCTCCATCACAACATCATTATTTAAAACAGGGAATTTAGAATTTACCTCATCTTTCATACTTACCTCTCCACTCTGATTCTTTATCAGATCATCACTCTCATCATCAGACTTCAATTCAGATAGAAGTTCCAAGTGCTCTTGAACAACTGTCTCGATCAAGTTCACTTGTTGATTTTCCTCAGCATCATCATTGTCTTCCATTTGCATGCACACATTAAAAATATTTAAATTAACTGTCATGTTTCCAAAAGAGATTTGCATAACACCATTTTTACAATGAATAATGGCATTAGAAGTGGCCAAAAATGGTCGTCCAAGGATGATTGGGATTTGAGTCCCTGAATCTGGTACAGGCTGAGTTTCTAACACAATGAAATCCACAGGGAAATAGAAGTTATTGACTTGCACTATAACATCTTTCACAATCCCTTTAGGCCGTTTCACACTACGGTCTGCTAATTGGAGATTGATTGAGGTTGGTTGCAACTCCCCAAAATCCAATTGTTGATACACATGATATGGAATTAGGTTCACACTTGCCCCAAAGTCAATAAGTGCATGTTCAATTTTATGTTCACCCATCACAATTGGAATTGTAGGGCACCGTGGGTCTTTAAGCTTAGGTGGAGTATTGGCTTTCAAGATAGAACTAGCCATCTCAGTCATAAAAGCATCCTTAGGAACATTTGTTTTCCTTTTCTGAGTGCATAAATCTTTTAAAAATTTTGCATAAGCCGGCACTCTTTTGATAGCCTCTAACAAAGGGAAATTGATTTTTACTTCCTTAAACATGTCCAGAATCTTAGTATTATCAGTAGGTTTCTTAGACTTTTTAAGCCTTAAAAGGTGCAGGAGGAGTATAGAGTTTTTCAGCAACCTTTTCAGGTTCTTTTTCCTCCTCATGATCCTTAGAAATTCGATGTTCAAATTCAGGTAATTCTTTTTGTATGTCATCCCCCATCTTTTGTGGACTTGAATCCAAAATAAGTTCATTTTGAATTAATTTTGGGTGGATGGTTTTGTCAACTATTTTACCACTCCTAAGAGTAGTGACTGCCTGAACTTGTTCAACACTTCCCTCACTAGTACCCACAGATTCAACATTATTCTGTCCTTTAGGTGCTTGAAAGGATTGTGTAGGAAACTTACCTTTCTCCTGCTGCAGAGTACCTACAGAAGTGTTAAGTTTAGAAACCTGCATTTTCAACTCATTGACAGAATTATGAAGGTCAGTGTTAGAAACATTCTGACTTTGGATAAATTGATTAACAACATCTTCTAAGTTTCTTTTATGTGGAGGTTGATAAACTGGTGGATTTACCTGATTTTGCTGAGGAGCAAAATTTGCTTGATTCTGAGGTAGTGTAAAGTTAGCATTATGGTTTTGAGGAAACCCTTGTGCTTGAGGTTGGTAATTAAGAGCATTACCTGGTTGATTCTGGAATTGCCCTTGAGGGTAATATCCTTGCTGTTGTTGCTGCTGTGGATGGAACTGCTGTGAATTCCCTTGTGAAGGACCTGCATTTTCATTTCTCCATTTAAAATTCGGATGATTTCTCCAATTTGAATTGTAAGTCTCTCCATAAGGAAAATTTGACACTTTCTGTTGTGTTCCTTGGTAAATGGCATTCACACTGGCTTGGTCATTACAAGACTCTTTGAAAGTAGGATACAAGGGACAATCATCAATTGAATGCCCTTGTATATTACACAAATTACAAAATTCAGCTTCCTTAGAAATAGGTAATGTAGAAACTTCATTTACCTTCTTCATTTCCAAGGCTTCTACTTTCTTTATCAATTGAGCTAATCTAGCCTGAGTCTCATCTGGTTCTTTTACATAAAATTTTCCACTAGCTGTTGGAGTTTGAGACGTTTCTGGGATAGTGTTAACTTCCCAATCACGTGCTCGTGCAGAAATAAAATCCAAATGATCCCAAGCCTCATCAGGACTTTTTTTCAAAAAACATGCCATTACTCATCATTTGAATGAACATTTTGGTATCCGAAGATAACCCTTGATGAAAATAATTTATGAGTTGGCTTAAATCCATGCCATGATGAGGAATTGCATAAGTTAAACTTTTGAATCGTTCCCAAGTTTTGGCAAAAGATTCATTGGTTTTATGTGTAAAACATTGCAATGCCTTCATTAAAGCATTAGTCCTTTCTGGTGGGAAAAATTTATCAAAGTATTGCTGTTGCAATTGAGTCCATGAGAAAATAGTGTTCTCCCTAAGATACATCAACCATTTCTTAGTTAGGTCTCTAAGAGAGAAAGAAAACATCCTCAGACAAATTATATCGTGTGGTGCGCCAGTATACAACATTGTACCACATGCTTCTTCAAAGTCATTCATGAACTCATATGGATCCTCTGACTCAAACCCATGGTACAAGGGTAAGAGTCTCACCATATCCGGTTTTATAGGAAATTCTACTGCGTCACGAGGCAGGACGATACAACTTGGTAGAGAATATCTCTGAGGATGAAGAGTCTCTCTAAGAGTTCTTCGCTGAGGTGCTAAGGGTTGGTGTAAGGCTTGGTACTGAGGATATTGATTATGAACTACTCTCCCAACAACTTGAGCTGGTTCATTAAAATTTTGACCATTAGTACCTTGATTTTGACCACTACCTATACCAGTATTATTTCCAATTCCACTTCCACTACCTTCAGCATTTTGAGAATTTATAACTTGTTCAGGATCAAAATGAGGGTTCTCCATATGAGGAAATTCCATTGGAAAAGATTCAAGTATGCTACTAACAGAAAAATTAGAACTTATATTTACTGAGTTTTCTTGATCAACTCTTACAAGTCTATCGAATTCGTCTCGAATCCAATTGGACATGCACTAATTAAGAAGAAATACTCTGGTGATAATTACAATGGTTAAACAACGATCAAGGGAAGAAACTTACCGGACTTGCAATGAAATTGCAAGTTACCTCTAGCTACTTCAGATTTGACTGTTTCTCAATTGTTGCCAATCCCCGGCAACGGCGCCAAAAATGCTTGCGCGTAAAAAGTGCAATTCAATCCCAAGCGTAGGATCTACCTTTGCAAGCATAGTAATTCATGGAGTCCCATGGTTGTGTCCACAGAGATAAACGGTCATTGAGAATCCAGAAAATTCTTTCCCAAAGGTTGTTTAAAGTAGATCAAAGAAAGAAAATATATGGGTGGTTGAAATTCGATCTTGTGTAAAATACACAAGGATTGTTTATACTCTTACTGAAATAGAGACAAACTGGAATTCAAAGTTCAACTCAACTATATCTGTAGTATTACTTCATCACAATTTTTACTCATCTTAGTACACTGAAAAGTGACCTCAATGGAAAGTTTTACAATATAAATTTAACCAACTGTTCAAGAAATAGGATATTCATTGTAAACATCAATTTAATGATATATTCATACACTTGGAACGCCTTTACTGCTAAGAACTACCTGTGGCAAGAACTCCTGTCAACAGATGGTAAAAGCTGACAGTTCCTCATGGATCATAGATAAATTTCATGTTTATTATGAATATCCGAATCTGTCTAGTTAAGTTATTTGTGTGAACTAATACATAAGATATAAATCAAGCATCCCTCATCATTCCAGTAGAAAATTAGCTACTCATAATGCTTGAAAGAAATATTCAATTAAAACTCAAACATAAGTTAAACTAAGAATAATGAAATTAACTTCAACAACTGAACTTATATTAAACTGAAAGCTTGTTACAGATTAAAATGAAATAATAACAAAGTTACAATATTAAACTATCACTAAACAAGAAATAAAACTATCTAATTTAAGAGAAGAAAGAAAAACCTTGAAGTTCTATTCTAAGCTAAGGAAGAAAAATTACATCCTTCATACAAGAACCAAACTTGCTTATATACAAATGCAAGAAAAATACACTTTTGCCCTTCAAAAAGTCGAAATCTAAAGATATTTTGGCTAAGGCGGCGCCCATTACCGATAATTAGGGCTACAATTATCGGTAATGGCTCTTCTGATCAGGCATTACGAGCATCAATTATCGATAATTGGAACAGCACCTATCGATAATTGACTACTGCAGGAAACAGGAACTTCAACAACTTCAGATGGGTATCGATAATTAGAGAAGTAACTATCGGTAATTGGTTTGAACTGGAACTTGGGCCTTGATTAAAGTTCACTCACTTATCGATAACTAAGAAAACTATTATCGATAATGTCTTCATTCAGCAATATACAGGCCTGCAGCAACACTTGATCTATCGATAACTAGGTCATGCTTATCGATAATTGTAGCAAACTGGAAAACTGAAACTGCATCAATGAACCAATTATCGATACTTTGAATACACCTATCGATAATTTCCTTCTTCTGGACATCACAAGCTGGCATCATAGACTCAATTATCGATAATTATAAATATAATTATCGATAAAGGCTCTTGGCAGGGACAAAATTTGGACTTTGCTGCAGCTGAGTGAGAGGACTACCGATAACTGCAAATGCAATTATCGATAGTTCTGCATTTCTGGCTCTAGTCATTTGACAAATGACTTCAACTTGCTTCAAAACTTTTACATGCTTCCCTTTAGTTCTGTGCACTCAACAAGGGTGCAATTTATCCTGCAAAGTCAAAAACATTGATTCTAAATTAAAACACTTACATTACCCTACCTATGTACACTTATTTAGCAAAATGGACAGTAATAGAGCACATTAATCTGCATGATTGTATGACAATCACTCATGTTGCATTGGCATTCATTAACTTAGAAAACTTGTAAAAATGCCTTTGAATGCTTAAGTTAACTACCTTAGATGTTTTGAGTTGAAATAGACTTAAGAATTTCAAGTTTTTAGCTTAAAAGCAAGTCTAGTCGACGAAGCATCTTAGGCTAGTCGACTAATCATGGTCCAGTAGCTAGAATTTTGGAAATTCCAAGCCTAGTCGACTAATCACCTAGCCTAGTTGACTAATCATCTTAGTATAGTCTACTAACCGTGCCCGAAAATTTTTACAAACTAATTTTGACTTAGATAGTCGACTAACCCATGTTGCCTAGTCGACTAACCGAGCCCGGGAACAAATTTGCTTTGAATTTTTAACCGGCTAGTCGACTAATCATTCTTACCTAGTCGACTAATGCTCCTACAAATACAAAACGACTCTTTCTATTTTGGGCATTTTTTAGCATTAAATGAGGCATGCTCTTCTCCTCTCCTCCAATGGCATTCAAGCTTAGTTCAAACGGCCATTTCAGACCAAAATGCATATAAATAGAGGTGAGCTCTTCATTTATTGCTATCAATCCAACAATAGTTAATATCATTTATTTGAAAGCATTCATTATTCAAAGCTTTTTCTACCAAACACTTGAGCTATACTTGTTAATCTTGTGAGAGGCTATTAGTTGAGCTTTATACTTGTGTGAATAAGCTTATTGATTCATTTATTGTACACAATAAACTTTGTGAGATTGTATTAAGTGTTCTTTGTGAATACTTGGGGTATTCTTTGTGAGCACATTTGTGGGTTCTTTGTGAGCCATTGAGATAGTTCTTTGTGAGCTAAGGTGGGAGTCTTTCACCTAAGATAAAGAAGACTGTGTAAAGGTTTCTCCACCTTCAAGGAGTAATCCTTAGTGGATTATGGGAATCCTTGAGCTGGGTGCTTAAGGCGAGGGGTAGGCGGAGTCCGAACCTCGTTAAAACATTGTGTTTGATTTCTCTTTCCCTTACTCTTGTTTCAATTAATTGCTTATATACTTGTTTGCATTGAAATTAATTGAACCACAATTTTATTTGGTAATTATTGTTAAAGTTGGCCAAAAATCCTATTCACCCCCCCTCTAGGGTTATATATTTGGGACAACAATTGGTATCAGAGCTAGTGCTCAGATATTTGATTGTTTTCTTGAGTAAAAGATCATGGAAAACATAAGGGAATCGAGCTTTTCACAAGGCCATTCTGTTGACCGACCTCCTTATTTCAATGGTGAAAATTATAAGAGTTGGAAAAATAGAATGCAAATATGAATTGAACCATATGACATGGCTGTTTGGAGAGTTATTATGAAAGGAAACAAAGTCATCTACAAAACAGCTCAAGATGAAACTCAAGTACCTAAGGATACGGATGAATGGACCGAGAATGACATGAAGCTTCTTCAAGTCAATACAAGGGCAAAGAATGTGTTCTATTGTGCCATGAGCGATGCCGAATACAACCGAATTTCTGGATGTGACACCGCTCAAGAAATGTGAAAAAAGCTTGAGGTAACATATGAAGGCACAAAACATGTAAAATGTTCCAAACTCATTATAGTTATGAGAGATTATGAATTGTTTAAAATAGAAGAAAATGAGAGTGTTAATTCTATGTTTACTCATTTTACTCACATTATTAATGAATTGAAGGCTCTTGGTAGAACAATTACAAATTGGGATGTCATTTCAAAAATTATTGTAGTTCTTCCTAGGTCATAGGAATCAAAAGTTACGGCTATTCAAGAATCCAAAGACTTGGATACACTTGATGTAATAACCCAAGTTTTATTTTCCCTTTTATATGAATATTTAATGATTTTCCAAAAAAAAATAAAAAATTCTCAATATTTACAGTTTTGTTATTCCCTATATAAACAAACCCCACCCCTTTCTTTCTTCACATTCCAGCCGTGAGGGAGAAGGAGAAGAGAGGATCATCGTTGGATTCTCGCCGGAAAGTCGCTGGAGTTCAACCTATGGTATAAAGGTAAGTTTCTAAATTTGTTTAACATAGTTTCTTTCCTTTTTATTTATGCATTTTCGGATTTGAAGGGTTTGTAGGTTTGGTGTTGGATTTTTGAATGTGTGTTGACAATTAGAAGGTGTTTTGGGCTTGGTTTTATGTTTGTGTTGGAAGATTTGAGAAGGATTGGGGTTTTATAGTTTGAATGTGGGTTTTGTGAAATTTATGGGTTTTTAAGTTTGGATCTTGAAGAATCTTGATTGTTGGTTGTTTATTTTTGAGTTTTATGGTAGACCAAGCTTTGCTGGGGTTTATTTTGATGTATTTTGGTGTTTGGAAGGTTGTGGTTGTGCTTGGTTAAGGTTAGAGCTTAGTTGCAGGTCGTTTATGGAGTTTCTGCAGTGAGCTAGTCGACTAGGCAAGGTGGTTAGTCGACTAGTTCATCTGCATTTAGCTTGGGTAGGTTCTGCCATGTGTTTAGTCGACTAAGATTGAGTGATTAGTCGACTAATCGAGGATCTAGTCGACTAATCAAGTGTTTAGTCGACTAAGTCATTCTGGTTTGGTCTTTTTGTGAGGTTGAATTGTTTTTCTTCTTTCGACTCTAGTTTCTTCATCCGGTGTCCGTTTCGCGTGATCTTTATATGCTCGAAAAGCTTGTGAATATTTTCTAAATATTTTGGTTTTGGAGTTAAATTCTTTTTGGAAAGATAAATCTTTTATAAAATACCAGAATTGCTCTTGTGTGAGCACTTAATCCTCTTTGGCTTATATCTTTCAAATCTCTTGGCATTTGGCCACAAAATTCATCATGTAACTTCTTACCATTCTTGGGTTTATGTCTTGGCAGTTTTAGGGTCTTTGGTTCGTTATTTTGGGGTCCTGAGTCTTAGGGTCTCGAATGAGCAGTCTTGGGAGCAGAGTTGCGTTGCTTTTAAGTTATGAATCTTTTGTGCTTTCTTGTGATTCTTTACTTGCTTTATTTTGTTACTTTTCAGTTTGAAAGATTCTTTGGAGAACCACTTGCATTTGGGTGCATTTTGCATTGCATTTGGGAGGCTCGTGGAGCCGCAAAGGGTTAGAATCACTGTGGAATTGAGGTAGGAATAAGTACTCTTTTACAATTGATAATATTTCAATGATTCTATCATTAATTTAAGAATCACGTGAACTTCATACATCTTTGATTAATATGATCAATGAACGCAGGAGAACCTTACTCTTTTACTGTAGTATCGAATAGATACATGAAAAAGACATTATTGTTAATGTTATTGAACTGTCAAATTATATGATATGTTTATGAAAAGAAAACCAAGGCATGGCACTGAAATATTTGAGAACTTACTCCATTGCTTAATATCTATTTTAATATTGAATCTAACATATTTATGAATACGGAAATGAGCTTTTCACTGCATTTATTTATTCAAAATATCGCAGAGGCATATTATGATATATTTATGTAAGAAAAATTGAGCTGTTTGGTTTTATATTTGTATGCCAGACTTTTTGAACTGTTTTACAAATAAGAAAAACCACGAGTTATTTCAACTAGCTATTTCCTTACGTTTTGATTAAACTCAATATTTGGGAATAAAGTGATGATCACAAGCAATGGTGTAGAAATGTATTTTCGTTTTGGACAGTGACTTGCGTTGTGAACTATTTATACAAATTATGATGGCATACGAAATGATTACTCACATTTGTATTTAAGTGATATCTGTTCTTACAAAACGATGTTATTGGAGGATATGTTTGTTTGACGGTTGAACTGTGGTTTTGGATATCGATACATCTGGTTACGATTCATGACCGTGGTTCAGGTAAACGTCTATATGATGTATATTGGTTACGCATTACGAGGTAATGATGTATATTATAAATTATTTACGTTTATGGTGATCGGATATGAATGAGATAGAGTCTGGAGAAAACTCCTCTATCAATTATTATTGTGATGAATGGGAAGAGTCTGGAGAAAACTCCTCTTCCATGAATATGGGTATATGGAATGGTACTGGTATTGAGAAAACTCCCATGTCAACGAGAATAAATATATGTGTATATATGTGTGTGTGTGTGTGTGTGTGAATCTACGTATATGGATCGGAATATATCATTTGAGTTTTGTTTCGTGAAACTATATTATGATAAGGAGAATGAAGGTACTGGGATCTAGTCTTCGTATTGCGGTTTGGTTTGTTCTATGGGTAAGGTAAATACATTGTTTCTTTGTGTTATCAGAGGTTATGGTTTTTCTTCGGAAACCCACCCTACTTTAAACTTTATATTCAAATTGATTTATAAATTCATTGAACTTTAAAGATAAATGCTTTATATAAAATTTCTCGCACATCACTGTGTTGTTAATTACCTAATAGTGATAGTATTATTCCTACTGAGCAATTCGAGACTCACTCCTACTTTGTGTGCAGCAGTTTTCAGGTTGACCTGGAAGTTTGTATTCATGGTTCAGTTCAATCTCTTGCAAAGGATTGACGGTTTGCATTAAGGTTGTCGCTGTGTGTGTGTCTTTATATTCTTATGCTAGATGTATTATCTGTTTTGGCATATTTTGATAAGTATTATAAAAGATTTACTTATTTGCCAGGGTTGTTGGCAATTCTATTTGATTTTGATTTATAAGATATCTTATGTACAACGGTTGAGACATTACGTATGGACATGACATTTCATTTTGTTAAATATATATATTATTCTTGTGTCTCGTGAGGAAATATGGATGAGCAGGTCAAGTTGTACCTCCATCTTGACATGTGTCGACCTATCTGGAAGGGTCGGTACGGATGTTAAGTTGGGGCATTACAAAATGGTATCAGAGCTCATTAGTAGGTCCAAATGGGAATTCATGCATTGCATATAGTTGTTAGGTGATACCTTAGAGATAGTGCATGCATCACTATTGTTTGGTGCTCAAAAAGTTGGATTCAACAAAGAAGGATTAGGATTTGAATCAAATTCTAATACTAAAAAGTCTTCTTTATATCTTGACTTCTTTGTTAAAGCCTCAATTCAAAAGAACTCAAATGATTCTTAATCTCACAATTCAACAAATAAACATGCAAATGCTACTTGTTTATATTGTGAAAGAAAAGGTCATGTTAGATACTCATGTCCATTTAGAGGCAAAAGAGGTATTGGGAAAATGATTATGTGGATTCCAAAAGGAACTACAAAATCTGACAATGTAGGACCCAAGAAGGCATGGGTACCAAAGGAAATTACTTAATTTTGTCTTGTAGGTGTGCATGAACTCAATTCAAGACAAAGAAAAGTGGTACTTGGATAGTGGATGCTCGAGGCACATGACCGGTGATAAAGACAAGTTCATCTCCTTCAACTACAAGGATGGTGACTATGTCACATTTGGAGATGATACCAAGGGTAAAATCATAGGTAAAGGTAAAATTAGATATTCCTCTATCACTATTGATAATGTATTGCTAGTTAGTGGTTTGAAACCTTACTTGCTTAGCATTAGTCAATTATGTGATAATGAATATTGTGTTAAATTTACTTCATTTTCTTGTAATGTAATTGATGAAAACCAATACAATATTTTTGTTGCAAAACATTTTAAAAATGTATACATAATTGATTTTAATGAATTAGCACTTCAAGATGTAACATGTTTTGCCGCTTTGCAAGAAACAAGTTGGTTATGGCATAGAAGACTTGGACATGCTAGTATAGATTTATTGCATAATCTTTCTAAAAAGAAATTGGTTAATGGCTTGCCCAAAGCTAATTTTACAAAAGATAAAGTTTGTGATGCTTGCCAACTTGGAAAACAAACTAGAACAAGTTTTAAAATCAAATGGTTTCATTTCTACATCTAGACCTTTTGAGTTGCTACATCTTGATTTGTTTTGACCAAATAATGTAGAAAGTCTTGGTGGTAAACTCTATGCCTTTGTTATTGTTGATGATTTTTCAAGATATACATGGGTTCTATTTCTTGCTCAAAAGAGTGAAGCTAGTGGCTTATTTATAAAACTTTACAAAAAGCTTGAAAACATTTAAGGCCACTTAATTACTCATGTAAAAAGTGATAGATGTAGAAAATTTAAGAAGTGAAAAGGATTTTTCGATACCTCCGAGGGACAACAGACTTTGCCTTGTGTTTACATAGGGATGATTTGAGGCTGAAAGGATACAATGATGCTGATTGGGCCGGTGATAGAGATGGACGCAAATCCACATCGGGTTATGCGTTTATTCTTGGAGGCGGTGTTGTATTTTGGTGCAGCAAGAAGCAAACCTGTGTTTCTTTATCTACGATGGAGTCTGAGTATATGGCATGTGCAACAACTATACAGGAAGCTGTCTGGTTGAGGAGATTATTGCATAGCCTAGGTTTTATAGCACATTCTGATAAGGCTGTAATTTTGTATTCTGATAGTACTGCAGCCTTGGCGTATGCAAAGGATCCTAAGTACCACGGCAATTCTAAGCACATTGATATCAAGTACCATTTTATTCAAGAAGTGGTTGCGCGGGGTGAGGTGGTCATAAAACACATTTTCACTGGAAGCATGGTGGCTGACCCCTTAACCAAGCCTATTGCTAGCTAGAGATGTGTTTCAGTCTCATGTTGATAGTATGGGATTGCGTAGGATGTGACACCTTTATGGGTTGTATTTGACATTATTATTATTAATAATTACTTATTGAGTTTTATTGTGATTTACTCTTAAGATAATTATTCTTGTGTGCATATTATTATTAGTACATGTCACTAGGCTAGAATCTACCTACTCACACAGGTAATTCACCTTAACGCTTAAGCAGCGAGCAAAAAGAGACTGGGGAATCTATGGTGCTCTGGTGGAGAGCTAATATTCCACTTATTGATAGTCGCTTTAGTTATGACTAAGATGAGATTCCTTGTGAATCGTTCATAAAATTCTTTCCACAATTCTGTGAAGTCTGAGATGGCCAGGTGTGAAGTTAGGCGCTTTTGTAGCTACTAGACATCCATCTGTATGGTGTTATTTTGATAATGACATGCACATTTGCATGAGTCAACACCATAACATACATGTCATACTGTATGTGCTTAATGCTGACGAACAGTGGGAGTGCTGGATGATCCCTTCTCGACCACTGTGTGAACCATTGAGATCTTGAGGGATCTAACCTATGTCCTTATGACCTAAGGCTCAATCATGAAGAGGATGCTCGATGTTGCTACTTTAGCATGCTTCCAAAGGGCTATGATTGATACAGCCACATGGGGCATGTCTAGGAAAGCAATTGAGTCTAATTGAATTGGCGTGAGTTCTTAGGGAAGATTAATTTATTGATACACCATGTCATGAGTTTATAAGCTGGACAGCGCTTATGTCGACTTTGTGTTCGATTGAAAGAATACGATAAGGGAACGCAGCGGAATAAAGGATTTAAAATT
>JAESVK010068527.1:0-11450 GCA_017140935.1 Hamamelis virginiana
AACAAATTCAAGTGTGTATGTGGCTGTAATAGAGTCCTTTGAGAAATCAGACACTATAAAATAAGTTTGCTACTTTTCCACCACAATTTTGGAAACATTCATACTCTGACCAATGAGGAAGAATTTTCCTCGTGATGGGCCATGTGTTATATATACAAGTATGCTACTTTTCCACCACAATTTTGGAAGTCGGAGTACTGTTTTTTTAAATTATATATGCGGTAAGTTTTTTGTCTAATTTTGGTAGAGAGAGGTGTGTTTGGCGATTTTTCAAATTTGGAATGATAAAAGAATAAGGGCATTTTACGTCAATAATCCTAAATTTTTGAAATATTACATGAATGAATCCAATCCATAAATAATTGCCATTATGAACCTATCACTATTTTTTTGGACCAAAATACCCTTCAAATGGTCAAAATTTGACTTTGACTTTTAATTTTGTACATACTCCTCAATCCCCAATTTTACATAGAATCCCCAATTTTACACAAAATCCTCAATTTTCAATTGAAAAAATTATTCAGACCCCTTATATATTGAATTCCTTACCAGTAGACCCGGAACATGATTGTACCACAATCATACCTTCAACTATGGTATTACTGTGTTCTCTTATATAAATAAATTGTATAATAAATATCGTTTTGCATAAGATCTGTACAAATGGGTTAAATTCTCTGTTTCAAGAAATCTGTGCAGATTGTACGAATTGAAGTCGTCACCTATGAAGCCTTGATGATCATCTCGAATTAATGAGCATCCAGAAAAGATCAGCTATAGCCATTGAAGTGCGAAAAGTCTGCAAGAAGTTTTCTGCACATACCAAGCAAAGTCAACATGTCTATCGATAGCCAGGAGTTCGCTATCGATAGAGGGACTATCGATAGCGCTCCTTCGCTATCGATAGAGGTTAGGCGGCTGAGGGCTTCTCTTGATATTTTGAGATATTTGCAAGGGCGATTTTGTCTTTTGCATTTTCCTTCTATATATACACGTGTAAAGGCGACTTTTAGAGGGTTCAAGACTTTTGCTCTGAATCATTACTCTGTTATTTTAATAGACTTCACGTTACAGTTTAATTCTGCATTTTATTCGGTAGTTTACTTTTTCAGCAATTTCTAATTTCCGCAATTTTTCTTTTAATGCCTGGTTCAATTTTCACTTGAGGATTGTTCTTTAATTATACAGTCTTTACTTTCAGTACTTTACTTTTCTGCAATTTTCCCTTTTTATGCATGGCTCAATTCTCACTTGAGAATTGTTCTTTACTTTTTCAGTCATTTTCTTTATTTACTTAACCCCTTTTCTTTATTTATTTCTGCTATTTTCTTTATTTAATTCAGCACTTTTCTTTATTTATTTCTGCCATTTTCTTTATTTATTTCAGTCACTTTTTCTTTATTTCTTCAGTCTTTTACTTACTGCTTTTATTTTTACTTTTTCCATCCCGTGAGCCCTTAGAGCTTGTCATGGATAAAGGATATTCTCCTCCATTGATGTGTAGCTAATACTCCAAGCTTGGGTGAGGATGAAGTTGGATTCTTTATACAATCCTATTTTATAAACATCCCTCTATTTGTATTATGTGATTGCATAATTGTGAAGGTTTTACCGCACACTATTGCTAAATATAATATCATATAATTGTACATCTGTGATTGCAATTATATAATTATGCAATGGTACTTATTGGTATGAATACAAACCAGCATGCTTTATCCCCATTTAAGGTGGATAGCGATATTCCATTCTTTTCAAGGATAAACCTGCCGGTCCTGTATTCATAATCTTTTTGGGGCTTCCTTCTTGTAGTTAGAAGAACCACCATACATAATTACTATATTGAGGATTTTATAATATAAATTGTATAATTGATATTCAATGGGCTTCTCACCCAAGTTCCGCTCAGTCCACCAAAGTAATCGCGTTTTTAATCAGCTTTATTAAAATACTGCATTTTCGCTTCGACCCAATCGGAGCACCTTTTACCACCAACTTAAATTGACAATATTCTTTCACTTGGATTAATTCTAAAAAGTCTGTTATTATAAACCTGCATTTCCCAGTGGTTCGACACCCGTGCTCACCAGTCGCAATTGAATTGAGATTAGCAAACACGCGGTTTATAAATTAATTAATCTTGATCACTGACAAGGAATAATCTCCCTTGTCTCTAAAGCGATCAAATTTTGGCGCCGTTGCCGGGGAAATTACGGTTTATTTAAAAACAATATTTGGATTTAATTTAAGTCGTAAATATTAATACTGTTAATATTACTTAATATATATTCTTTTATACTGTTAATATCTATATATTATAATTATTATTTATTATTCAATTTTATTTTCTCTAACTACAGGTGGCTGAAATCAGGAATTGGGAGCTTCACTCCCGCGCGCTTAAAATAACAAATTAAAAGCTAAAGATTAACACTATTTGCTTATTAAATTCCTTGATTATCTGTGGAGACCTCATTGTATGCGGGGTAGAAGGTCGTTGTCCTTTAACGTAATTCCTTTAGACTCTGAATTAGAAAGAACTTTGAGAGCTGCTAAAGCTTCTCAAAGCCAGTCCAGTGAGTGAGTACCTTTGCATCATTTAGATATGGCTGAATCATCTGCACACACTGTCATGTTACCTGCAGATAATATTCAAGCACCTCAAGGTCTTAAAACTCTTAGGGATCACTTCATGCCCAATAGTTTTAATCCACCCTCCTGTATCCAAATTCTACACATCGAGAATCTCATCTATGAGATTAAGTATGCTACCATTCAGATGCTTCCTATGTTTTATGGGTTAGATAGAGAGAACCCATACAACCATTTGCAGGAATTTCTAGGGATCTGTTCGACTATTAGAATTCAGGGTTTCCATCCAGAATCCCTGAAATTGTTTCTATTCCCGTTTTCCTTAAAAGATAAGGCCAAACACTGGCTTTGTACTCTCCAAACCCCTGTCCCTATCACTACTTGGGAACAGCTTCAGAAATTATTCCTGTCTAGATTTTACTCTGTTGGTAAAACTCACCAAATGCGACGAGGTATAACAAACTTCGTCCAACATGAACAGGAATCTTTTCATGAAGCTTGGGAGAGAATGAAAGAGCTTCTTAGATTATGCCCCCACCATGATGTACCTAAGTGGCAAATCATAGAGTCTTTTGTTAGAGGTTTAACTGAGGGTGACACGCAGACTGTGAAATTTGCATGTGGGGAAGCTATTTTAAGTAAAGGTGAGGATGAGATGTGGGCGTTATTTGAAGCATTGAGTGATGATTCTTTCCACATGGCCTCAATGTCTTTAGGTAACCGTGATGATGCGTTAGTTAAGAAAACGCCTCCCAAAAAGGGCGGTATTTATGATGTGGATTCCCAAGTTTTGGCAAACAAACAAGTTGAGGCTCTGTCTCAGAAACTTGACCAATTAATAGCGGCACAAGGGCAATCTTCAAAAGCCCATGTGAAACCTGTCAACTTGGTGTGCAATATTTGCACTGACCCAGCTCACGAGACCCCATATTGTCCTATGGCAGGACAGTACCCAGAGTTTGTCCAAGAGCAGGTTAATGCTGCTCAAGGATATGCACCACCTAGGAATGACCCTTATTTCAACACTTACAATCCTGGGTGGAAGACTCACCCAAATTTCCAGTGGTCTAGTCAGCCTAGAGGATCCAATCCTAGTCAGCCTGCGAAACCCACATATAGCAGTAATCCTGCTGTTGTTCAACCCTATAGACCACCACTGATGCAACCCCAGTACCCAAGTTATGGTGCTCCTCAAGCACCTGTACCCCAGTATCAGAGTCAAGCTGTGACTCAACCACCACCACAACCTCAAAGAACGTCTGGTTTTGAGGAACAAGTCCTAGCTACCCTGAAAAGCCTAGAGGCTTTAGCACAACTCACTCATTCCCATTCCCAATCTATTTCCAAGTTAGAAACCCAAATGGGTCAACTAGCGGCTTCATTTAGTCGCAGAGAGGAAGGGAAATTCCCGAGTCAGGCTGTTGCCAATCCGAAGGGAGCTTTTGTAGCTGAGAGTTCTAATTCTCAGAACCCACCATGTAACAAGGATGTTAAGGCTGTTACAGTCTTGCGAAGTGGGAAAGTGATAGACAATAAAGTTGGGGAGAAAGAGAGAGAAAAAGAGAGAGAAGAAGAGAAAGAACCTGCAATTGAGATAGAGTCTGAAGCTTCGAGGGATAACTTTCCCGCAGCGTTAGACGATCCATTGGCATCTTATGTGCCAAAAGCCCCATTCCCATTTGCGCTGATTGCGCCTGAGAGGAGAGCGAAGAAAGGGGCTAGCATGTCCGATATGTTAGAGGTGTTTAAAAGTGTTCATATTAATTTACCTCTACTAGATGCCAATAAACAAATTCCTTCATATGCTAAATTTTTGAAGGAAATGTGCACACAGCAACGCAAGGAGCGCGTTCATCTGTCTAAAACCATAGCTCCTGTTGACATAGCAAGTGCTGTGTGTCAATTCCAAGCTCCAATAAAGAGAAAAGACCCTGGAACGCCAACTATACCTTGCTTCTTAGGAAGTCATTTCATTGATAGAGCGTTAGTTGATTTTGGCGCAAGTGTGAATATTCTTCCGTATTCAATTTACGCCAAAATGGAGCTTGGGGCACTCCAAACCACACCTACGATTCTCCAATTTGCAGATAGGTCCACTAAGGTACCTAGAGGAATACTGCAGGATGTTTTAGTAAAGATAGATTCTTTTGTCTTTCCTGCATATTTTATTGTCTTGGATATGGAGCCCGTAGATATTGATAGGCCTCAAATCCCGGTGATAATAGGACGACCTCTTCTGGCAACTGCTAATGCAGTCCTTCATTGTAGGACTGGCATAATGAAGGTGTCTTTTGGAAACATGAAAACCAGGCTGCAGGTTTATAGTGCAGCTAATCAACCTCATAACTTTGAGGATTGTTCTTTTGTAGATATCATTGATAAGGTGGTAGAGGAAGCTACACCTTATCTTCTGTCCAAGGACCCGTTAGAAACTTGTCTCAATTACTTTGGGTTCGCGGACCATGACCTGGAGCATTCATTCATGGAGGTGAATTTTGTCTTAGATTCTACCTCCTTTGTAGAAAAATTGCCTTGGAGACCTAGGGTTGAGCCACTTCCGTCTATTGCCAGTGTCCCTTCCCCTACGTCTTTTGAGTCTCCGCCGCAACTTGAGTTAAAGCCTCTGCCGGCTAATCTCAAGTATGCCTTTTTGGGTAGTAGTGACACCTTGCCTGTCATTATATCATCTTCATTAAATTTAGAACAGGAAGGTAAGTTATTATCTATTTTGAAAGAGCACAGAGTAGCCATAGGATGGTCGGTCGCTGATTTATAGGGTATAGACCCGTCAATCTGCCAGCACCGTATTCACCTAGAGGAAGGTGCGAATCCTTCTAGAGATGCCCAACGTAAGTTAAACCCGAATATGAAGGAGGTAGTTAAAAAGGAAGTTTTGAAGTTGTTGGATGCGGGTATCATTTACCCAATTTCTGATAGTGAGTGGGTTTCCCCTACTCAATTGGTTCCTAAGAAGTCTGGGATTACAGTGATAGCAAATGAGGAGGGTATTCTAGTCCCTACTAGAGCTACCACCGGTTGGAGAGTCTGTATAGACTATAGAAAGTTAAATTCCAAGACTAGGAAAGACCACTTCCCACTGCCGTATATTGACCAAATTTTAGAAAGGTTATCTGGGCAGAGTTTCTATTGCTTCTTAGATGGCTATTCAGGGTATAACCAAATAGCAGTTTACCCCGAGGATCAAGAGAAAACAACATTTACCTGTCCATTCGGGACATTTGCATTTAGGCGTATGTCTTTTGGCCTATGTAATGCCCCGAGCACGTTCCAAAGATGTATGACTTCTATCTTTTCTGACATGATAGGAGAATTTTTGGAAGTGTTTATGGATGATTTTTCTGTTTTCGGTCCTTCTTTTGATGAATGCCTGTCTAATCTATCAAAAGTGCTTAAGAGATGTTGTGAGACTAATCTTGTTCTTAGTTGGGAGAAGAGTCATTTCATGGTTCGTGAGGGCATCGTGCTTGGGCATATAGTATCTAGTAGGGGGATAGAGGTTGATAAGGCTAAGGTCGACTTAATTGCAAAATTACCTCCTCCCACTACTGTTAGGCAAATCCGGTCCTTCCTTGGACATGCAGGGTTTTACAGGCGTTTTATTAAAGACTTTAGCAAAATAGCGAAACCAATGTGTAATCTGCTTGCTAAAGATGTAGTGTTTGACTTTGATAAAGCCTGTTTAGAGTCCTTCAATAAGTTGCGTTTAATGTTGATCTCGGCACCTATCATGCGAGCTCCCGATTGGTCACTTCCTTTCGAGTTAATGTGTGATGCCTCCGATTATGCTGTGGGGGCAGTGCTGGGTCAGAGGGTAGATAAGGCCCCTTTTGTTATATACTATGCAAGTAAAACATTAAATGAAGCTCAGTTAAATTACACTACGATTGAGAAAGAAATGCTTGCAATAGTTTTTGCGCTAGATAAATTCCGATCCTATCTATGGGGATCGAAGACCATTGTGTACTCAGATCATGCCGCCTTGCGGTACCTGCTTTCTAAAAAAGAGACGAAGCCTAAACTGATTAGGTGGATTCTCTTATTACAAGAATTTGACTTTGAGATCAAGGATAAAAAGGGATCTGAGAATGTCGTTGCTGACCACCTCTCTAGGATTGTAGTAGAAGAAGAGAGTGACCCCACGCCTATTAGGGATTCTTTCCCTGATGAGCAGCTTTTTGCCGTCACTCATTCTACTTTACCTTGGTACGTTCATATAGTGAATTATCATGCCACAGGCCTTGTACCATCTCTTTGGTCGAAACAGGAAAAGGATCGGTTCTTTTCTCAGATAAAATTTTATTATTGGGAAGATCCTCTCCTGTTTAAGTACTGTGCTGACCAGGTTATACGTAGGTGTATTCCGGAAGGTGAGATGCAAGACGTTTTGAAGTTCTGCCACACTTTAGCATGTGGAGGACACTTTAGCGGGAAAAAGACTGCCGCTAGAGTCTTGCAGTGTGGGTTCTACTGGCCCACTTTATTCAAAGATGCATTGGACTTCTGTAAGTGCCAAAATTGTCAGAGAATGGGTTCTATGTCTAGAAGAGATATGATGCCTCTTAACCCTATTTTAATCATCGAAATTTTCGATGTTTGGGGCATTGACTTCATGGGACCTTTTCCTATTTCGCATGGGTTCCAATATATCCTAGTGGCTGTAGATTATGTGTCGAAATGGGTTGAAGCAGTAGCCACTAGGACCAATGACCGCAAGGTAGTGTTGAAATTCCTCCAAGAGAACATTTTCTCTAGGTTTGGGTTTCCAAGGGCCATCATCAGTGATGAAGGGTCACATTTTAATAATCGACCCTTTGCAACTCTCGTAGCTAAATATTCTATCACTCACAAAGTTGCAACCCCTTATCATCCTCAGACTAGCGGGCAAGTGGAGGTTTCGAATAGGGAAATTAAGCATATCCTAGAAAAAACTGTCAGGCCTGATCGTAAGGATTGGTCAGTGCGCCTAACTGACGCACTGTGGGCCTATAGGACTGCATTTAAAAACCCTATTGGTATGTCTCCATACCGTTTAGTCTATGGCAAACCGTGTCACCTCCTTGTCAAGCTAGAACACAAAGCACTTTGGGCCATTAGGAAATTTAATTTTGAAATGAAGGAAGCGGGTTCTCACCGCAAGCTTCAATTAAATGAGCTCGAAGAGATTAGGAATGAGGCTTATGAGAGTTCTAAAATCTCTAAAGCCAAAATGAAAGAGTTTCATGACAGACACATCAATAGAAAATCATTTGAACCAAATCAGAAGGTGTGGCTGTTTAACTCTAAATTGAGGCTATTTCCTGGTAAGCTTAGATCTCGCTGGGATGGACCCTTTGTTGTGACTAGAGTTACTCCTCACGGTGCCGTTGAAATTCGAAATCCTCGAACTGGTTTGTCATTCTCTGTGAATGGACAAAGGCTTAAGCCGTTTATTGAGGGTATAACCGATAGTAAGGGTATTAGGGATGGTTTGGTAATCGAGTCTGTCAGTTTAGAAGACCCAACCTATCAATTTGACTGAATATGGAATTTCACGTCTGGCTGAAGACGTTAAACTTAGTCCCCCCCACCCTTTCCCCTTGTTCTTACACACTCGTCTAGTCGTGATATTCTTTCAACATTGAGGACAATGTCTACTTCTAGTTGGGGAGGGTTTGTATATTCTCTTTTCTATGATTAATGTAGTTATTTATTCATTTAATTTGTTATATACATAATTGTGGACACCCCATTTTTACCAATTATTTCTACCATATGTTCATGCAAATGATTAACTAGAATAGCTGATCATTTGCTGAGGAATTGGCCTTGTAAAGACCAAATTGCCCAAATTGCCCTTTTCTGAGGAAAAGGACAATTCATTATTTCATGTGTACATTTGGATTGGAATCAACCCATTTGTATTGCATTTGACTTTTGAGGTGTTTTAGAACATCCCTGTAAATTTTCATGGCATTCTGATGAGAGCTCGATAGGTAATTAGGGTTTTTGCGACTTGAAGGGCATTTTTGTCATTTTTCTCGTATAATTTCCGAATGACCTCCGAATTCGAAATGGATTGTTTCATGAGGTTTATATGGATATGGGGAGTGTATTTGGAGTGCCAATTGAACCTTTGAATGGTGGGGATAGATTCTCCCAAAATCGATCCCACGGGTAAGGATGAGCTGAATTAGGGTTTCGATCAAATTGACCGTGAATTGGTCGTTTTCATCAAAACAAAAGATTTTCAAAACATGTTGTTAAGTACCAATTTCATGTTGAAACCATGTTTTTAGAAGTGGTGCAAGCCTAATTGATTAATTTTATAAAACAAGGAATGGTCATTTGACCAATTTTGGCACAACCGAGTCAATTGGCTAGCTTTTTGCTAAAACCCTTGACCATGGTCAATTGATTTTAACCCAAAAACATTCTAAAAATGTGGAGGATCAAAACACGGTCGTTTTGAGCCCTGAACCATCGGATTTGGATCAAATTTGACCAAAATATGGCCAAAATTCGAAAACCCTAAATTTGGGGAAGCAAATTTGGGAGGTCAGCTTAGTGACCGTCCTAGCTGGGACGGCCAACCGTCCAGCCAGGACGGCCAACTGTCCAGCCCTTGGACGGTCACCAGCTTGCTCGAGCCTATTTTGCATTTTTAGCATGTTTGAAACTTTCCCGTTTTGTTTGGCCGATTTGGTTTGTTCTTTTGGAATAAATTCGAAGGGTTTTCAGCTGGCAAACCCTAGCATGATCTATTCTAAACCCTAGGATTATTTTTAGAGAATTAAATCCCAACCATTCAAGAATTTGAACCCTAGCTCTATATATACTACACTATGGAGTTAGAGATGAGAATGAGGAGAATTTTAGGGTTTTTGGGAGAGGAGGTTACAGATTTTTGGAGGCTCTTCATTCTTACACCATTGATGGGGTAAGAACTCAAGGCTAGGAGCTTGGAGGAGGCTAGCCAAGAAGGAGATCGAAGGGTAAATCCTTAACCTTGACCCTCATTTTTCATGGTTTCTTACATAAGTTTATGAGGCTATGTTGTAAGTCCTCTTGATTTTCATATGATATGAATTCTCTCTTCTTTTTCTTTCTACTATGAGTATGTTTAACATGATAGGGTTAGTTTTATTCGTTATTTCATGTCATATGCATGTTAGGGTTAGCTATATTATTATTTTATGTGATTAAATGTGATTAGGGTTAACTTAGTTAGGGTTTTATGTAAGTATGCATGCTAGGGTTACCTTTGTCATGATTTTATATGTAGATGCATGGTTAGGACTAGTTTTATTGATATTTTATGTATAGATGCATGATTAAAATTAGTTTTATTTTCATTCTATGTGAGTAAGCATGATTAGGGTAGTTTTTATCATTATTTTATGTGAGTATACATGTTAGGGTTAGCTATATTATTTTATGTGATTTTATGTGATTAGGATGCATGTTTAGGGTTGTTTAGTTTAGTTACTATTTTATGTGAATATGCATATTAGGGTTGATGTGTATGATTAGGTTAGCATTGTTGTGATTATTGTTAGCATGCATGTTTAGGATTAGTTAGTTTTGTCGTGATTTTGTATATGCATGCATGAGTAGGGTTAGCTTGGTTGTTATTTTATGTGTGTAAGCATGTTTAGAGTAAAGGTTAATATATTCATGTTGTTATTTGAATCTCATGATAATTGATTGGTGATTTTAATGGTAATATGAGTACGTTAATGTGTATTTTGACATGCGAAGAGTCTTGAGTCATTTTATTTATGTTTTTTACGATTATTTAAACACTCGCCATGGATTTGATTGTTTGAATATAAAAATGTGGACGAGGGAGCGTGCAAAGGTAAGATCCTTCCCTTGTGATATTGATTTGATGGTTTGGATGTATAAAATGTGTACGAGGGAGTGTGCAAAGGTGAGATCCTTCCCTTGTGTTTAAATCAATCGTTTAAGCATATTTTGGTATAATTTTTGACATGTTTTTGCATAGTAATTTAAAATATTCATGTAGAAAGCATGCTAGGACATTTTCACATTTTTTATTCTTTGTTTTCATGGTTTTTAGAGTAATTTAAGGTACATATTCAAATCTGTCCAGATTTGTTTATGTCCTTAAATTTATTCTAAAAATCATTTTAAGGCCAAATCCAACTTAGAAAAATGCTTAGGTTCACATAGATTAATTAGTGTGCATTTAGGAGCATTTTCATGCATTCTTAGAATTGATTACATGCTTATTTGTTTAAATTTCAGCATGCATTGCATTAGTATTTTTAGGTTTTTAGATTAACTTTAGGGCTAGTTAGAGACCTTAGGCTAGGAAGGTCACTTGACCTTCCCTAAGAATTTCCTTTGTTGTAAAAGTCATACTCAGATTTGAGTATTTTAATCGATTTGATTGTCTATCTTCGAGAGATTTTCTAAAAATGATTTTGATATAATAAACATGATTTTATGAGATATTTGATTATTAAATGATTTTCAAAAAAGATTTGAAACGTTTTAAAAGATTTTTACTTTGGAATGAAATTCCTCTCAATATGATTTGTTTTCTTGAAATATCTTTGAAAAAGATTTTCAATTGGAATTTAATTCTAAAGATAAGAATTATTTTAGAATATTTGAATTTTAAGAAAGTCTTTTAATTTGAAATGATTTCAAATAAATGATTTTAAATGAATAAAACTCTCGAAGTTAGAGTCTTGAATTAGGTTGAAATACCTTTGATGATGTGATCGATTACAATAGGAGAGTCCTAGGGTAGTCGAACTACGTGGACTTTGATACTTGCTGGGTGATACTAGTAAGTTACGTAGGCGCTAATAGGGCTCAAGTCCGCC
>JAESVK010068529.1:0-11815 GCA_017140935.1 Hamamelis virginiana
AGTTTCTTGGTAAGCCCCATTATCGCACCTCATGATATCCTATATGTAACAAGCCGGTTTGAACCTTCACAATGAATGTGTTCCCACATATCTGCAGCCAAACACATCCACCATAAAGACTCACCTTTCTTGTAATGGTAGGAGGCTAGGATAAAGCCCAAAGCTTCTTCCTTACAACTTGATTTTATGAAAATAGGGGTTTTGTAAAAAGGTCTCATTTTCATAAATTATCCATACATCGCATGCATCAAAATTATATATATATATCACAATATATAAATTAAACAGGTTTAGACCCACTTTTATTATTAGTTCTCAATTATCCTCCCACTGTCCTCTGAGAGACTAGGGTAGATTCATTTTGAACATATAATAAATTAGGTCAAGGCCCTAACTAGCATACATCACATATATAAATGGGCCTAGGATAGATTATGGACTTTTAAGGGCGGGTTCAAGCTTTGAGCCATAAAAGATGAACCCTCAGTTTATAAGGTGGGTTTGGTGATCGTAATTAATAATTATGTAACTATTACATATAATCAAAAATCTTCACGCAAGATCCTTGATGTGCAAGCCAAGTCCTTCCAAAGTCCTTGCTATCCTCTCGTACATGACTCCACCAGGTTCCTTGAGTCCACCACAAGTTTCTTTGAATTACATCATAATAAAAGAAAGGGATTAGGGAGAAGGGGATTACAAATGTAGAGAGGGGAAAGAGGCATGCAAGCCCCAAATAATTACATCACCTGATTTAAACTCATTTAAATACAACCCATTCAAATAAAGCAATCACATCACATGCGGCCAATCACAACTCATTTTAATTGGTCTTAAGTCCATAATCATCCTTTAACAGTTATACATACACAATGCATAATATAAGAAAGCTACAAAAGCAAAGGCAATGATGGCAAATGGCATATAATTAATTAAAGTCAAGTCTTTATTATTATCCTATAACAATAATAATCTCATTATTATTATTATTCTATAATAATAATCAAATCCTTTTAATCGCATTAAAAGAATATCATCATATCCCATATGACAAAAACAAGTTTCTATCTTCAATATAATTAAAACTCCTAAAAGACACTAATAGGGTTTTAAATATAAAGTATTTAATTTGAGAAATTATTCTCACAATTCCTACCATGCTATTAACACTTTAATAAGCTCAGTAGATTAATCACTATTAACCTACATTGGTGGAATAAATAATAACTCAAAATAAAATTTCAAAGAAAGAAACAATTTCTATTTCACAACAGAAATTTCAGAATTCAGCTACTGTTTTGGGACCAATCTTTCCTATATTAAAACAACCTTTTAAAATGTGAGAATACTCTATTTCACATGGATTTTCAGTCCTCTTTCAAATGGCATAGGTCTCATTAAGTAATTCCAACGTTTGGTATCACTTTAAAGTGATTTGTGACTCGAACTCCAAACCATGACAGATTCTGGAAATTCCTCACAAATGACTTTGTTGGGCTTAACCTAGTGTGAACTAAGTCATGGAAACACTTCATTTCACTAGGTTTTTCAGTCTTATTTCCAATGGCAGGGGTCTCATAACTTGATTCCAACGTTTGGTATCAATTAGAGGCCTTTTGCGATAGAGAGTCAGATTTTGCAGATTTGACTCTTAATCACAAAAAATCTAGTGTGGCTATCATAGGTCATTAAAAATCATGGGAACTCTTCCTAGACTTTTTTAAGACCTAATATTAATGAAGTCGATAGGTGGCAAGCTTCAAAAATCCCAGAAACCATTTTTCTTAGATTTTACAAAAGCTATGTAGTTGCTGTCCTGGAAAAACAGCAACCCAGAAATAATTTCAAAACCATTTTAAAAATTATTTCATTAATGTAAAATCATGCTAAAACGTTTTTAACACATTTAAACATTATTAGGCAACATCCCTAAATGATTTTAACAAATTAAAACCATTGATTCATCACATGAATCATTCAATCTCTCAAGAACACAAAAATGGGTTTTATAAAACATGTTTTATCAAACCTACTTTATTCTTCATTTTTAATTTTCAAAAACAATGAAATCATTTTGAAAACTTCATAAACCATTTACATAAAGTATGAAGAACATTAGGTTCATGAAACAAAAATTAAAACAAGGCCATTTGGGTTCCCAACCCTTATGGCCAAAAATGAGGAGAAAGAAAGAGTGTGATTTAGGGTTAGGGTTAGGGTTAGGGTTTAACCTAACCTAATCCTATTTTAGGGTTTCCATAAACACCAAAATTTTGTTGCCATCTTTTCCAAATATCAAATTATTCAAAACAAGAAAGAATAAAAAACAAGAGACTTTCTTAAATTGAAAAACTCAAATAGGAAACTTTGGGTTGTTCTTGTTTGACAATTAAAGAGATTAATTTCATAACAAGAAATTCCCTAATATGATTTAGGGTTACCTAAACCATTTTGCAGCCACCATCATCATATTAATTAGAGTTTTTGAAGAACCCTAAAAAGCCATTGTTAAACCTTTTAACAAACTCATCAATATATCAATTTAAACAAATTTAAATCAACTTATTGCATGCATCAAGAATTAAAACTAAACACATTTAACATTAAATCAAGATCATGCAATCATGTTAGGGTTTCTTAAACCCATCAAGCTACGACCTAGAGGGTGCAGCCCCTTACACTGTCGTGAACCCCTATAGCCATTAAAACCAGTTTTTCTCAAAAACAAGTTTTGTTCATAATTCAAAAATTCAAGAACATCATCTAAACTTTCTAGGGTTTCCAAAACTCCAAGAAACAATCATAGAACCTTTAGAATACTTCCATAGAACACTTCTATGAAGTTTGAAGGGAAGCCATTGAGTAGTTTGAACAAACCAAGCAAAACAAGAATACTTTACCAAAAAATTCTGCAGAAAACAGTGCTACTGTCCAGCGGTTGTTTTGCCTTCAAACACTGCCTTAATGGCTTGTAAAAATTCCAAAGTTCATATGAAAACATTCTATATTGAGTCATGATCGAAACAAGACCGATTTCACGCGATTTGGATATGTTTTGATCAATATACAAGCCAAACAAGTTGGCATGCTCCAGAAAAACGGGATTCTGGTTTGTTCTAAAAAACCCTTGAATCTCAAACACCAAAGGGGTAAAACCCCATATGGCCGAACCCTTATAGAGCAGCCCCATGTTACCGAAATCCTCTAGGGTTTTCCCAAAACCCTAGTTGCCATTTTATAAAAGAAAACAAAACAAAACAAGGAGGGATTCCTCCATGGCCGAAATTCATAGTAGTTTTTAAACTACACAAACTTGATTTTAATTATTATAGCCATTGAATGCCATCATCAAATACATGACCATGCTTGATTAGGCTCTGATACCACTGAAAGGTTCTGTGAAAAACCACAGACATGGATTCTGTAATATCCCCAAAAATTTTAATGTGCTATTTTATTATTATTATTTTAAATAAGCTTGGGGTATTTTATATATTAAGAAGTTTCAAAAATTTGAAATTATATTAAGTGTTGAGAGTGATTTCAAAGTTTTATATAAACCAAAGGGCCTCTTGTAAATTTAACAAATTTAATTTCTTCATATTGCAAAAAGATCCCTGGTTTTTTTCTTTAAAAACCCACGACCAGTCTCACTTCCCCCTCATATTTTCACTCATCAGATTGAGAGTTTGAGAGGGAGACGTGAGAGGGTGTGACTGGGGTGGAGTGGTGGCCGGACCTCCACCAAATTTCTCGCCGGATTCTTGCATTTCCGGCCATAGCAAGGTGAGTTCCTTGCATGCATGTCAGTTCATTTCTTTCTTTCTGGTTGTACTTTTAAATCTGAGCTTTTGGCTTGATTTTTGTACCATGCAATGTCTTCTTTCCATTTCCTCTTCCCATTTACAGATTTGAGAAACCTTATTCTCAAATCTTGGTTTAAATTTTATATTTGTGGTGAGTTTTATCTCAAACCAGATTTCAAATGGCATGTTTCCGACCATTTAAGCTCACTGGTAAGTGGATCGGACATGCATGGCTGCTTGATACTATCTTTCTAATTTCAAAAAAAAAAATCTTGATTTAATGAATCAGGGTGGGTTTTGTTTCAAAACAGATTTCTAATCGGTGGATTTTATAGTTTTGGGTTTGCATGTGTTGGATTCATGGATTGTGATAATGCATTTGAGGTAAAATGGTCATACATAAACTGATTTTTGAGATTCTGAAGCTAAAATAAACTTTTCTTAGAGGTCTCTGTTTTTGAGCATGCTTTTCGGACTGTGCATGTCAAAGAAATCGTGGTGTTCATGCTCCATTTTTTTTAGTATGTTAAGAGCCTCAAATTTCCTTGAGTTGCATGTAGTGATCCAACTATAAACTGATTTTTTTTTTTTAGTTTTGTGAGGGGGCAGTGTGGAAGATGGCCGTGAGCAGCCATGGCTGCTCTGTTCAAATTTTTGACATGGGTTTCTTTGTGAATCTCTTTTATCTACTTTACATGTGGTTAATTCAAGTCCTTGAAATTATTTTTCAATGAGATGAAAGAGGTTCATGTGACAAATGGGCTGCCATGATGGTTTTATTCTAAATTTTTCAGCAGCTGTTTTGAAGGAGGTGACCCATGGCTGCCATTAAAGCTTTAATTCAAGCTTAAATATTTACTTAGTTACAAACCTAAGTTTAATTATGTTGCATGTATGGTTACTTGGGTTTTTAAAGCTTATCTTTGAGCTTTTAAAGGGGGCTGGAATGAAGCTCTTTGCAAGCTCCAACCATGGCAGTCCGACCATGGCAGTCCGACCATGGCAGCCGGCCATGGCAGCTCCAGCAGTTTTGTGGCACCTTGTTTTGGAGTTTGGAAAAAATAAATGATAAACCAATGTTATGAATAATTATTTGAGGTTTTAAAAGAGATAATTTAATTGTGTTTTATATTTTTTGGGAAGTTTCCAGCCACTGTTGCAGGTAGGCTCACGTGAAGAAGACAACCATTTTTGGAAATGGTCATCTTCATAACCAAAATTACTATTTTGCCCCTACCACTATCATTTTGGCCATTTTTGATAATTTTGTACTTCGAATTTCAAACGCTTATAACTTTTGCATATGAGTTCCGATTTTCGCGTACTTTATATGTACGGAAAGCTCTCGGAGTCTAGTTTTTAAATACTAGGTTTATTTTGTTAGGCAGGGACTTATGCATGTCTTTATTGGTCAATGTTTCAGATCAGGATAGTCCCGGTAATTATCCTTTTGCGAGTTAATTTGCATTACACCCAGACACTGCTAGGAGTTATTTGCCCAGTCCAGGTAGGATACTGAACCTCTCTAACGGTGATGATATATGATTTTATGTGGCATTTTATGCTGAACTGTTTTATGAAATAAACATGATACATGGAACATACTTGATGAACTATTGGTGTGGTGTGTTTTATAATTGTTTATGAACCTATATGATGGCATATGGATTTACATATTTCATTCCTGCTTTCGGATGGTGTTATAACTGTTTTGAAATGATGCTTGATTATGCTTATATGCCACATATGAATTGCTTTACCTGCTGGTTTTGGAAATTGGTTTGGAATTATATAAACCCTTGCTGATATGCATGGTTTAGGCTCGGTTGGTATATAGGGAGACTATTTAAGGGCCCATGGTCCTGGGTGGAGCCTTAGTGCGGACCCGAAGTATATAGCCCCGTAGTGGCTCGACAGTTGGCCCTGTGTTTTCGGCAACTGGTCGGTTATCCTCGAGAGGTCAGACCCCGTAGTGGTCGGTTTTGGCTGTCGTTGTGCCGGAGGCTTGTTAGCCTAGAACAACGTCCTGATATACGTTCTGTGAGCCTGGTCTTCGAAATTGATGGATATTTACCTGCGTTTATGACAGATCTAAACCCACACCATTTATGTTATTGAACCTTGAACTGAATATAAACTGTTTTATTTATCATGTTCCTTGTATCAATATTATTACTGTTGGTTGAGGTTGTACTCCTATTGGGCATTCCATGCTCATGCTGTGTTTCATGCAGCAGGTTTACAGGTTTCTAGTAGAGGTCCATTGGTAGGAAACTCTACTCAGGTTGCATTGGGATTTGCAGTGTTCTGGGCAGTCGTGCGTCGAGCAGTCTAGTTGCATTAGAATTATCTGTATCTTGAACTATCAGTTTATTTTTCCTTAGTAGCCTATATGCCAGGGATGTTGGCATTAAGCTTGGTACTTTTTTTTTTTTTGTTATATCACTCGTACTTGGGCATGTATGCACTAGAACATATCATTTCATGTTGTTATAAACTATCCTTTCTTTATCCTACGTATGGAAATATAAATGAGCAGTGCAGGTTGTACCTTCATCTTGACACGTGTCGACCTACCCGGGATGGTCGGTATAATGGTCAGTTTGGGGCGTTACAGATTCGCAGCGGAAAGGTAAAACAAAAACTTTTTTCTGTTTTATAAATAAATCCATGTACACAAAACCTCCAAGAACGATTCAAGCATCGGATCATATATATAAATAAACACAATTAATCAAAGCAAATAAAAACTCACTTGAATGTGTTCTTCGGTGTAGGAATCCTTCGAGTTTCAAACTGATGAAACCTCCAAAGCGTATCCACACGAGAGCAAAACTCCAAAAGCCTTCCTTGTCTTCCACAACCCTTTGTGGCTAGCAAGAATGGAGAGGAAGAGGAGAGAGAATTCGGCCCTAGGGTTTCCTCTTAACCTAGAGTGTGTTTAACACTCATATTTATAGACTTTCTCCTCTTTGGGGGGTGTTTGGTTACTAGTGCTAGCATGACCAATCATCCTCGAATAGAGTAATCCTATTCTCGGTTAGTATTGACTTTTAATCAATTAACGTTTAATTATTAAAGTCAAACAAACGCCATGATAGGATTCCCCTCTCTCAAGCTTAAGGAACTCACTTACTCTCTATTGTGTGTGACCCTTTGGGTTCACCCTAACCTAGCAGTGACGGGGACATCTCTATGTCTCCCAAAAATAGAAACTTTCTATTTTAAGGTTCAATTGGAACGATTCCAATTTTGCCCTCATTGATAACACTTTATCAATAGGCTTTCACTGGTCATGAGTGACATCTAGCAACATATCATGACATACCCTAGGTTTAGGTGAATAGCAGAACTATGTGAACCCTTCATGTTATTTAATCCTTCATCCCCTAATGTCACAGTTAAGATAATAGGTATGGTTTTAGTCAAACCCTATCTTAACCACTTGATATCTGTTCCACAAAATATAATCTCAATAAGGTAATCGCAGTGAAACTCTTTTCACTGTTTACCTATCACTCTGGCCAGAGGTTCCCTTTGAGAATTATCTTTGTGAACTTATCCTGACATTCTCTCTCATATAACTGAGAGTGATGATCCCTTATTGCACACTCATCCATCTTCATGCATAACTCATTAGAGCCAATAAGCACCGATTACAACCTTATGGATAAGGCTGTACGAGATACTATCAAACTCTAGCAACCTATGCACAAGACAGCTATGATGTCTCAGGTCTAAGGACTACCAAATTAATGGACATAACACTAGAATATTCCTTTGACAGAACTACCATAGGAATACTCTTTGCAGATCATGTTCAGTGTACATATTCTCTAATATGCACCCACAGATTAACCTAAGTGTCACTACACTGATAGGAAAGACTACCTATCCTCCATATGAGTTGGTTTAAATCTGTGCTACTCTTTATACGGTTAATTAAATATCCACTTTAATAAACCTTTGAGTAGGAACTCTTTTAGAATAGATGTATATGAGAAATATCAGTCTCTCTATCTCAACACCTTGAGATGCATATTTCTCTTATCATTTATTCATGGACCTTATCATATATGTTAAAACATATTAGATAAGTTATACCTTCCATATATTGATAATATGAAACTTAATATACCCTTTAGGATTGGTTTTAGGGCATACTTCTAACAATCTCCCACTTGCACTAAAGTCAATCACCATAGTATCGTATGCTAGTCTTCTTAAGACAAGGTTTTTAACACACACAGGTGTTAAGGCAAAGTAGATTTATGCAAAACCCTTTTTGCATATTATTATTTTCAATAATAGTATTAAAACTAAAATTCGCTGCCAACTCTGATGTCCTAGTAAATGAAACCTATGCTTTCAAAAGAAAACAATGTGTACTAGACATTCTATTAGGCAATTTGTAAATGGCTAACCAAATAATTTCTTTATATACAAGTATTTCATTCTTAAACTCCTTTTAAGAACATACTTGTTTCTATTCTGAATAACTATTCTGAATCTATCATCAATATCTGCTAACAACTGTTTGCAGCAATTTTGTGATATTGATGTGAGTACATACTTTATAATTATATGAGTATGATTTTTCTCAAATATACTGCTCATATAATAATCCTTTCAAAAACCATTTTTCGAAGATATTTGAATTCCTATAACGATTATGGAATTCTTAATACTACTTTAGTATTTAAAGTATGTGCTTATAAAGAAAATTATTTGATGACTTTTCTGCTCCCACTAGTCCTTTTAAAAACAAGGTAATTTATGTATTAAACCCTTTAATTACATAAAATTTCCTTTATGTTTTATAAAGGCATAGTTTTTCAACTAATGTGGAAATCATGTTTTCTAATAACTCTTTATTTAAGAAAACTCGCCTTTTAAAGTTTATTTGAAATATCCCATATTAACAAATAATCTTTAAACTCTATCGTTTGACATTTTTAAGGTATTATAGTGATATGAGATTCATGTAAATATTCTTAATATTTACCTTTCAGTTTTACTTCATATTAATCATTTGAACGTTTCAAATATCTATTATATATGAAGTATAGTCAAACTAAAAGTTAGGGTTTAT
This sequence comes from Hamamelis virginiana, assembly GCA_017140935.1. NCBI lineage: Eukaryota > Viridiplantae > Streptophyta > Magnoliopsida > Saxifragales > Hamamelidaceae > Hamamelis > Hamamelis virginiana. The sequence goes on from JAESVK010068529.1 coordinate 8,899, forward strand.
ACATCTATGTATTTTCCCTTTAATCTCCATACATACTATAACATGCATTTATTCATAACATTTATAAAGAATTAAGAACTTCAAGACAATTGCCAGATAATATCCAAAATATCCAGTATTAAAGATAAATTGTTTCAAAACAACCATTATTTAAAACTGAAATAAAACTTCAAAAGAAGTATTTATTACAACTGGCAATAATAAAAGAGTTCTTAAAATTCTTAAATAAATAAATCAAGTATCAAGCTTCAATGTCAAAGGCATCAACACTTTGATCCTTTCCAAACAGTGCTAGCTTGATGTTCACTCGACCTTCTGCTTCCCTTTGTCTCCTACATACAATCGCATTGTACAATAAAACACAATTAGGTATCGTATACCATAAGCAGAATACTAATTCGTAATTAGTAAATGAATAAATAACAAGACGTACCACTAGAAGAACCATTCTTCAAAGAGGTGCTGTACTTCTTGCCATTCCTTCTCCAGAGACGAATCTTGCCACAGTGGAAACCATTTCCTTTAAATCTCCTTTTCATGCTTCCTTTTGGCTTATCATTGGATTTCTTCTTCTTTCCCTTGCCCTTAGGCTTGGTATTGGAAGTTGAAACTCCATCTATAGCCACAATTTTCCCTTCTGATCCTCTTTTAAAAGAATCTTCAGCAGTTACTAACTTGTTCATCAAATCAGTCAAAGACAAATTTGAATTCACATCAGACATGTGAAAATCATTGATGAATGGTTTGTAACTAGCAGGTAGGGAATGAAGCAGTATGTCAATACCCATCTCAGATGTTATAGTAACACCTAGATTGTTTAAGGAGTCGATATTCTGTATCATCTTGAGACAATGCTCATGAATGGATGACCCTTCAACCATTTTACAGGAGTAAAGTTCACCTATAGTATTGCTTCTTGCAATCCCATCTCGTGAGCTATACATATCTTTAAGAAATGATAGGATCGATCGTGTACTATCAAAGTGCACATCATCCTCCATCTCCTCCTTAACAGCCCTTTCTGACAAATCATTGGGGCACGGGGTATTTATGACATGTTTGATTTTATCTGCGGCGGTTAAGATAATCTTGAAATTATTTAACCATTCTAGAGAATTCACACCAGTCAAACGGTTGTCATCAAGAATACGATATTGAGGGTTTAGAGGTGCCATCTACAACAGAAAATAATATAAGTTTCATATTAATAAAACATAAAATTTTTGGTCTTTAATTTCTATGTTTCCTCCCACTATTTTGTTCAAATCCCATACACCCTAAGATGAGACTTGGGAATTTCAAAAGATGAATTTCCATAGCAGGGATTGGGGTCCCATTAAGAATTAGTAGCCTCACATGTTAGTTTCTTGGATACTAACCCTTAATGAGTGGATAACTCTTTATCCTAATGCTTCACCTAAGCAAATTCCAATCATCCTTTAGCCTCTAAAATCGCAGTATCCTCACATAATAGTTTCTTGGATAGTACATTTTAGTCAAGTTACACCTACCATTCACATGAGTATGGTCAATTGAATGTGGCATCCCTCACATATCAGTTTCTTGGTAAGCCCCATTATCGCACCTCATGATATCCTATATGTAACAAGCCGGTTTGAACCTTCACAATGAATGTGTTCCCACATATCTGCAGCCAAACACATCCACCATAAAGACTCACCTTTCTTGTAATGGTAGGAGGCTAGGATAAAGCCCAAAGCTTCTTCCTTACAACTTGATTTTATGAAAATAGGGGTTTTGTAAAAAGGTCTCATTTTCATAAATTATCCATACATCGCATGCATCAAAATTATATATATATATCACAATATATAAATTAAACAGGTTTAGACCCACTTTTATTATTAGTTCTCAATTATCCTCCCACTGTCCTCTGAGAGACTAGGGTAGATTCATTTTGAACATATAATAAATTAGGTCAAGGCCCTAACTAGCATACATCACATATATAAATGGGCCTAGGATAGATTATGGACTTTTAAGGGCGGGTTCAAGCTTTGAGCCATAAAAGATGAACCCTCAGTTTATAAGGTGGGTTTGGTGATCGTAATTAATAATTATGTAACTATTACATATAATCAAAAATCTTCACGCAAGATCCTTGATGTGCAAGCCAAGTCCTTCCAAAGTCCTTGCTATCCTCTCGTACATGACTCCACCAGGTTCCTTGAGTCCACCACAAGTTTCTTTGAATTACATCATAATAAAAGAAAGGGATTAGGGAGAAGGGGATTACAAATGTAGAGAGGGGAAAGAGGCATGCAAGCCCCAAATAATTACATCACCTGATTTAAACTCATTTAAATACAACCCATTCAAATAAAGCAATCACATCACATGCGGCCAATCACAACTCATTTTAATTGGTCTTAAGTCCATAATCATCCTTTAACAGTTATACATACACAATGCATAATATAAGAAAGCTACAAAAGCAAAGGCAATGATGGCAAATGGCATATAATTAATTAAAGTCAAGTCTTTATTATTATCCTATAACAATAATAATCTCATTATTATTATTATTCTATAATAATAATCAAATCCTTTTAATCGCATTAAAAGAATATCATCATATCCCATATGACAAAAACAAGTTTCTATCTTCAATATAATTAAAACTCCTAAAAGACACTAATAGGGTTTTAAATATAAAGTATTTAATTTGAGAAATTATTCTCACAATTCCTACCATGCTATTAACACTTTAATAAGCTCAGTAGATTAATCACTATTAACCTACATTGGTGGAATAAATAATAACTCAAAATAAAATTTCAAAGAAAGAAACAATTTCTATTTCACAACAGAAATTTCAGAATTCAGCTACTGTTTTGGGACCAATCTTTCCTATATTAAAACAACCTTTTAAAATGTGAGAATACTCTATTTCACA